>WOVY01005215.1:0-130865 GCA_013436015.1 Rhipicephalus annulatus | reverse complement strand
TTTCGACAAAATTTCGCCCGCAACACCGAGCCACTCACTAACTCACTAACCCACTCACTAACTCACCAGCGTTGCAGCGCTGGTGAGTTAACTTCATGACAGTCGCGCTAGATCATTACGATCAGACTGACATTAATCACCAAATTATCGATGTCTTCCACAAAAAACGAGGAAAAGTACGAACGCAAATTTTAAACATATACAGTCCTCCCAAAAACCGGAATGACGACTTCGGCCACTCCTAAACGAGGCAGTTCGAGCCGTTGGCACAGAGATCAATAGTGGTGGTGGGCGACTTTAATGCTCCGAGCACCGCTTGGGGCTACGTCCGGGATTCACCCAAGGGAGTTTATTAGAGAACACCACGTCTAAATTAGGTTTTACCTTATCACTCTGCCAACAGCACCCACCAGGCTTGGTAATAGCATTAGCAGGGACACGTACCCTGATTTGACCTTCACCTTCAACATTAAAAATGCCACGTGGTCAAACTCGATGAAAATCTTGGTAGTGACCATTATATTCTTAGCACCTCTATAGCATCACCAAAAGTTCGTCGTGTCGCTGGTGACGTTGTGATGACAGACTGGGTGACCTTTCGAAAGCGCCCTCTGCCGGAGCAAACGCCCTGTGATGTCAGTGGGTGGGTTGCTTTCATTCGAGAAACGCATGATGCCACCTCTAAGAAAATAGCGCGCACAGTTGAGGCGCCTGCGATAGACCGGCACCTATTGCACATGTGGGATAGTAGGCGACGCCTGATCAAGAGGTGGAAAAAACAACGCCTCAACCGCTGCCTCTACAGGCGAATCGCTGCTCTGTCGGAGGAAGCGAATGAATACGCCACGAAACTTGCCACCGATGGTTGGGTGCAGTTTTGCGGTTCTCTCCGCGGAACACTAGGGACTAGCCAGACGTGGGCGATACTGAGGTCCATGCTGGAGCCGGACAAATCTAAATCCTCCATGAACCGCATTCTTCAAAGAATAGTACACAGCTACCCCGGCACCGACGGAGAGTTTGATCCAGGCGCTTAAAGACCGTTATATCGGTACTGATGTGGTTCCGCCAAGTACATTAGAGTACATCGGTAGCGAGAATGCCACATTAGACGCCGCAATCACGAAAGAAGAGGTTTTCGCGGCAGCCCAGGCAGCCAATCGGAACTCTGCGCCGGGGTCGGATGGGTATAACAAACGCTATGATAAGAAACCTCAGCACTGAGGTTCTTGAGCAGATAACGCAATTTCTCAACGACCACTGCTGGTCCCAAGGTCACGTTCCTCCGGAGTGGAAGGAAGCCAAAATAATAACTATACCAAAGCCCGGTAAAGCACCATCGCTCGGAGCCCTGCGGCCCATTTCGCTTACTTCGTGCATGGGCAAGCTCTACGAGCGAGTAGTACAGACACGGCTTCAAAATTACATTGAAAAAGAAAATCTGTTTCCCGCTACCATGATTGGTTTTCGCTCCGGACTCTCAACCCAGGATGCCTTCCTCCTTTTAAAAGAAGAGGTCATGAGTTGCGTACCCAGGGGAGGCGAACATTTGGTCTTGGCCCTCGACCTCAAAGGGGCCTTTGATAATGTTTCGCACGAGGCCATTCTCTCTGAACTCAACACAATCGGCTGCGGAAAACGTACATTTAACTACATTAAATCCTTCCTCTCTGGGCGGACGGCAACTATTGGGATAGGCGACACGAGATCGGTGCCGTTCTCGATGCCAAATAAAGGCACTACCGCAAAGGGCAGTCAGTCTTCCCCCTTGCTCTTTAACATAGCTATGCGCAGACTTGCTCACGAGCTCGAAGCAATCCCCGCACCTTGGATATACATTGTATGCGGACGACATCACACTCTGGGCTACGAGGGTTCACTGGCGCTGAAAGAGCAGACCCTCCAGGCTGCTGCGACAGCTGTGGCAGAGAGTTCGCAAGAAATAGTGGGCTGAGCTGTGCGCCTGAAAAATCTGAACTCATAAGAATACACAGTAAGTATTACAAAAGTAACGGTGACATAAACTTACAGGTAGACGGCCATGCCATAGCCGAGGTTACTCAGGCCCGTATACTTGGCTTCTGGGTCCAAAGCAATGGCAAAGCCAGTCACACGATAACCACCTTAAAGACTACGGTTAAACAGATAGCTAGAATGATCCGTCGCATCACTTATCATAAAAAAGGCATGAAAGAAAAGGATACTCTCCGGCTTGTCCAGGCCTTAGTTTTGAGCAGAGTGACGTATGGCCTACCGTACCACTCACTCGACAGAAGTGAGGAGAGCCAGGTGGATGTGCTCATTAGAAGCGCTTTTAAGGCAGCACTTGGTCTACCCACCAGCACACCGACCGAGCGGCTCCTAGCTCTCGGTATACATAACACTTATGCTGAGCTCAGTGCCGCAGTCCCTCATGTCTCAGAGGAATCGTCTAAGTGAAACTTCAGCAGGCAGGGGCGATACTCACTAGAATAGGAAATTTCGCCCCACCCACAGCACATTGATGAGGGAGCTGGTCGACGTAGCCCAAGAGGTCCGCAGGCGAATCTCAATCGCACCGGTGCCCAAAAATATGCATCACGACTTTCACGCTGAGCGACGTACTGCGAGGGTAAACTGGCTTCGAAAGCAATTCGGCTCAGCTTCAAATGTCGCGTACGTCGATGCGGCCAGTTTCGATTGGCAGAGACACATAATTACTGTTGTCGACAACAACATGACGCTGCTAACGAGTGCCTCCGTACGCACGACCTCGGCTACAAAGGCGGAGACGATGGCCATAGCCTTAGCCTTAAGGTTTCAGGAGCGTAGAGGGGAGCCATCAGTTATTTTATCCGACTCCCAGGAAGCCTGCCGGCTCTTTTTAAAGGGCCCGCCTTCCAGCAATGGGGCTGAGGCTGCTAGGATCCAAACTCACTCACCACCATCGGCTTGATCGGGTGCCCGGACACGCAGGTCTCGAAGGCAATGAAAGGGCGGACGCTCTAGCTCGTGCGTTTTGTAACCGAGCGGAGAGTCCATCTCTTTCATTGACCATTGCCAATTTTACCTAGGGAGATTCTACTCACCAGCGCTTCACGCGTCCAAAAATGTGGAACACCTCACAGATCCCTTAATGGGGAAGAGGCCACTGACCTTAGAAAAATTCAAACGGATGTATTTCCGCACCTACTGAAGTTACACGCGATACATCCAACTCTTTACCCGGCTGTATGTCCGTGGTGCGGTGGAAGACCGGACTCTCTACCACATATCGTGGGGGTGCGATCGTAAACCAAGCGACATAACCAATTTTCTCGGCGAACCTTTAACACCTAGTATGGAGCAGTGGGAGGCACACCTCGCTAGCTCGGACCCAGGGGTGCAGCTCGCACTACTGGATCAAGTCCGGCGGGCGGCTAAGGCCAGTGGAGCCCTGGACGTAGGGCCCCAACCATAAAGGCTCTAAAACGCCCCTCTCCCTTTCCCCTTCAATAAAGTTTTACTCTCTCTCTCACTAACCCGACAAAGACCGACGTCGAGTTCAAGTGGAAAACCCCGCAGGAGGAATCCTTTCAAGAACTTAAACGACGCCTGCAGACACCACCAATACATGCTCATTGCGACGAAAACACTGACACGGAAATCCCCAGCTACGCAAACAGTGTAGGTCTCGTAAAATAAACTGTTGTTGGGCTAGTTGGTACAACATATTTAAAAGTTAATTCAGGCGCGAACATACGACTCGATAACTCACACACGCACGCACCCAGCATGAAACACACACAGCACTTCCTTTTAGAGGTGTAGATCTAGGAGGCGTCCTGGTGCAGAAGATTGACAGTTTTGAAAGGGTCATCAGTTATGCCAGCCGCTCGCTATCTAAGGCGGAAATCAACTATTCCACAACAGCAATGGAGTGTGTCGCCATCATCTGCAGGTGACCTCGAAGTTTTGCCCTTATCTCCAAGGCAGGCCTTTCAATGTCGTGAGCAACCACCACGCCCTACGTTGGCTTGTTAACTTGAAGGACCCTTCAGGTCACCTCGCATGGTGGAGTCTGCGGCTTCAGGAATTTGACATCACTGTCGTTTACAAGTCGGGGCGAAGGCACCCTCACACCGACTGCCTGTCTCACGACCCCGTTGACCCACCGCCGCAGGACAACGAAGACGGGCGACTGCTTCCTGGGAATTCTAAGCGTCGATGATTTCGCAGAACGACAGTGTGCCGACCCCGAAATCAAGGGGCCTTGTGGAATACCTAAAGGCAAAGCGGCCATTGTTCCAAAGGTATTCAAGTGAGGACTAGCGTCGTCTTCCTTGCATAAACGCATCCTCGTCAAGAAAAACTTTTCGCCACATCGGGCCAGCTGCCTCCTCGTAGCACTTTAGCGTTACGTCCAGAAGTTTTGGATGCTCTACATGACGACCCGACGGCTCGACACCTCGGTATTTCCCGTACTCTTGCGAGAATAGGGCAGAAGTATTACTAGCCTCGGCTTGCCGCCGACGTCACATGTTACATGACGACATGCCGAGACTGTCAACGAAAAAGACACCGCCGACTAGGCCAACCGGACAGCCTGTCGAGCTACCTCGTCAGCCGTTTCAGCAAATCGGCATGGACTTACCCGGGGCCATTCCCGAAGTCGATTTCCGGAAACAAATGGATCACCGTAGCTACTCACTATACCTCACCCGCTACATCGAGACAAGGGCTCTGCCCAAAGGCAATGCCTCCAAGGTAGCAAAGTTCTTCGTCGAGAACATCGTGTTGCGTCACAATGCCCCAGAGGCCCTCATCACAGACAGAGGTACGGCCTTTACGGCGGACGTAACTCAGGCAGTCCTCAGGTACAGCCAGACAAGTCACCACCGTACCACCACCTATGATCCACCGACTAATAGCCTCACCGAGCGCCTTAATTAGACCATCGCCGATATCTGGCCATGTACGTCGACGTCGAGCACAAGTCGTGGGGTGCAATTCTTCCGTAAGTGACCTTCGCGTATAATACGGCCGGCTAAGAAACGACGCAGATGACGCCGTACAAGCTGGTGTACGCAAGGAGCCCAGCCAGGATGCTCGACACCATGTTACCCAACGTCAGCGACGAAGAAAACATCGACGTGACTGTCTACCTCCAACGCGCCGAGCAAGCTCGACTACTCGCCCGCCTACACATCAAAAATCGGCAGATGTCAGACAGCCGCCGTTACAATCTTCGACGAAGCTACGTAGAATACCAGCCCGGCCGGCGACCGCGTTTGGGGTATGAATGCCGATACGCCCGACGAAGACTGAGCGAAAAACTTCTGCGACGGTACTTCGGACCGTAGAGGGTAGCTCGACGTCTCGGCGCACTCGACTACGAGAACCGTCCCCGACGGCATCACGAACTATCAACGGCGCCGTGCACGACCTGAAGTCGTCCATGTCATGGGCTTCAAACCGTTCCATGCACGTTAAGGAACATAATGACTATATTATTTGTTGTTTCTCTATTATTGTGCTGTATTGCTTCTACCTATTTTTGTTCTACTTTTTAAATATTATTTTGTTGCATGCATCTTTCTCTCGTATTTGTGTCGTAAGCATCGGGACGATGCCTTTTTCAGAGGGGGTAATGCCACGTTCCGTGCTCAAGTTTTGTTATCGGCGCCGTTCACCGTCAGTAATTCTCAACGGAAACCATGCCTGCAGTGAATCGTTCGAGAAGCTTCGGGATGGCAGTAGATTACTTCGTTAAGGTTACGCCCACTTTGTGAGCATTGCAGATTATTCCGGGGAACCTACGTCGCCGCCAGCGATAAAACTATAGAATATTCGATGGCAAGTGTGCAAATGCCGACACGCTTCGCCACTTGTCAGTTGATCGACGGCCGACGCTCCGTTCGCCGCTATCAGTGCATGTCTGCTACTGTGACCCGGCTTTCCATTTACTAGGCACAGGTTCGCTTAAACAAACAGTTATTCTCCAACGTACTCTCTGCTTTCTCCGTCGACGTCATGACCACGTGACAATATCATTATGATGTCACACATATGCCGTCAAACGATGATTTTGTCAAGTGACAACGTCGCTTGGTTGAACGTGGGCCGGTATCAGAGGCAGTGCAAAACAAACTGAGGTGCTTAGAGCTTACAATGCCTCCGGCCTTGGAGACATTGCTAAACCACGATAGGCGCAGGAAGCCTTCGGAGGGCGCGGGGATGGATCATTGCATCGATTGAGAAGAAAAAGAACAACAAAACGGCTTCGGCCTTCGAGTGATCATAGGGGAAGGCATATAAAACTGTGTGGAAATTTGAAGCTAAATAGAAGGGACCTGTTTCATTGCAATCTGCTGAGTTGATAGTCCTTATTAAAATATTACGAAAGAATACTTGTCATGTGTTTCATGAAGTCGACTCTGCTCAAAGTCTAGGAATCACATAGAATACTGAGTGAATTCACGCAGCGTGTCAAGTTTTGAAGTCTTTACTGCACTAAGGAACACTTCGCGTGTTTAGCAATTTATCTCGGTAAACAAAACAAAAGATAGACAAAATTTCAAAATAAGGTAAAGGTCAGAACGTCTTTTAAGCATTGGCGAAAAGCCATCAAGATTCCTAAATATATCTAGAGGGGACTCTGGCACTGCGATCGTTCAACGACCATGGTAATGAGGGTAGTGCATAGATTTGACTACTCTTCATGATTGCGGTCTCCGAACGCAGTTCTGGATTCGTTTATTGCTGCCTTTTGCTTTCGTTCAGAATGAAAGAGCAAACTGTTTTGAACTTCGTGACTTGATTTGAATAGGTGAGCGTAAAAAGTTATGCACTCTTAAAAAAAATGGAGTGACGTACTCTCCATTTAGGGAGGAACGGCGATGTCCCCAATGTTCGTCTTCAAATAGAGAAACGTTGCTCCCTCATCCACGGAGAAACACGTTTCTCCTTATGAAAATCAACATGGCTGCCCCCCGGCGAAGCGAGTAGGCTTAGCAAATGCAACGATTCTCGACTGGTAAGGAGTACACGGCACTGAAAGTTACAAAAAACGGTCCCGCTGAGCTTGATATTGAACGAAATGATTATAAAAACAAGCAGACGAACCTGTGGCAGTGAACACATCGCGAAAGAGAACGATGGAGCAAGTACGTTTCGTTCGGTCAGCGAAGCCACGTTCACTCCGAAAGACACGGTTTCTGCAGAGCCCTCACCTGAAGAGTGCATGCTAGGCTTGCTGTATTTATTTCTCGCAGATTCACATAGTGTAGCGACGTTATCCATGCGCTTACGGGTCCGCAGGTCACGAGATGTGCCTCCAAACCGTACACTCGATTGCAGCGAAACCATTCCGAATCCGTAGTGCAGCTTTGATAGATAGATGTTCAACAATATATAAATCGCTGGAGGTATGAGAGCGTCATAGCAATGAAGTAGGTGGTGGTAGGTGGCGCCATCTGGAGGTATTGAACGAAATTAAAAAAAAATTGACTGACGCGACGTTTGTTGTTATTACCCACTATCACGGCTCCCTTGCGGACTGTTTACGCATCAAACCCATTCAAGACCACTTACGGACACCGAAAGCCTATTATGTGCTGATGCAATCCATATAGCTACACATGCACACATGGTCACATAGTACACAAATTGTACGCAACAAGTACACTGGCGTATACGCTAACAAGTACGCAACAAGAGCACAATCAACAATTCAAACCAACGGCTCACACCTCGACGTGTTTACTCACACTCTACTATGAAAGCACGCCAGCTTATATAGCGATGAATTTCGACTGACCTGAGTGACACAGGTTACAAATAGGTTTTCCTACACTTTTTTTACGTTTTTATCAATACGACAACATGCGCACACGTAAATATATTGTATCTGATGCTTAGGCAAACCTTAGTTAATAAATGGTTGCACATTAATGAACGGAATAATTACTAGAGCTTATCAGGTTTTCACGAAGGCGGATGCCCCAAGCCGTGCTTAGAATGCCCACGGCCTTTCGAACGCTGCGCCATCTGTCGACCACTGCCACAGTTACTTTTTTTTTTCTTGAAGCCCCTGAGAGTGCAAACACTTGCCACGCGTTAGCCATTTCGGAGGTCACGTTTTTTTTTTTTCTTCTTGTCACTTGGAGAGGGCGCAGCATGCAGACCAAACTTCGTCTCCGTCGTGGTAGGTGTTCTGTGATCACGTCGACCTCGCTTAGTTGTTTCGTCTTAACGTTTGCTTATATTCTTTTGTACGTGCGTACCACAAGTGTGATGATTAGCCATGGATATAGTACACCACTAGCCCTTCGATGACAATGTTTTTGATGCGGTAACGACCGTCCTAGCAGTGTATACGTACGTTACAACGCGCGTCTTGCGAGATAAATAAGCGATGACCTCGCATCCGACGATATTTTTTCGTGAGCCATGACAGTGGCTGTTGGCGCCGCGGCAGCTCTCATACTTGAGTGGAGGAACTAACTATCGCTGCAGTGCGCAAGTTTACTATAACTTTATAGAATGTTGTGCCTGCATACTTTTCTGCTTCAGATGCCTCTCGCGATTCGCCTCGCGTGTCAACTTGCAATCTTGCAATCATAGTGCGTGGCACAATTTTGTTGTTAGCGCTGTGGCTGTGGTGGTTATTACTCTGGATTCGGAACACTCTTTTCACAAAGGTGAGTGAGCGTTAGTACTTACTTGCTGTGCACAGCTGCTACCAGAAGTGCATTTTGTGTTGAGTTTCTCACGACAAAGGAGAATCATGGATGAGAAAGACATACTGCTTGCGTGCATAATTCCTTGCTACTTCTCAGTGCTGGCATGGACAATTCAAAACGAATGCGATTGAGAATTTGGTTTAACCTACAGAAGTCATTGGTTCACTTTTCACAAAAGTTTAGTTAGGATGATGTTTAAAAAGTTTCTGATGGTTGTAATCTAGTCTGGCGAATAAACGCTCGGTGAAACTTCGCAGCCTGTTTCCCATTGTGCTTTCACCTGCCGTGGTAGCATAGCCTTATTGGGGGTCGTGTGACTATGCTGATGGACGCAGGTTCGACTTCCGGCCACGGCGGCCGTATTCGAATGGGGGTAAACTGCAAAGAACATCCATATGGTGGTAGTGACACGTATAACTCTTTGAATTGTATATGATCGTACTTTCACGCATGGACTGTAGAGTGGTATCAGGTTTCGTACACTATTGAAAAAATAAGTGTGATGCTTTTTTACGCGCCTCGTTGAATTCATGAGTGCTGTTGGTGCCGTGCGAAACTAAATATGCGTGGGCTTACCAAGTACGTCGACACCGAAAAAAATCATTATTTTTTTACACTCTAAGGTAATCGATAAAGCAAGACTGCTTAGGAAGCAGAGCTCCTTGTATTCGTGACAAATTGGTAGTATGAAACAACACGAGACACACATGGAAGTGTGCGGAGCATCGTGCGAGTGCCTGACGATAAAAAAAAGAGAGGCTTTTACTCTATACTAACAAAACAAAAGAAAACGTCATTCCTGCCTTGCTTACAACAATCTTAGGTAAAAGCAATCGCTCGCGACTGGCCGCGGCCGGCTATAGGCTTGGCGCACGCATGCGCGCGAGCAAGACCCCCGTGATTGAGGAGAAACTTGAACGCTGAAGGAGGAACGTTTCTCCTTTGGTCCTTGCCACGAGAGGGCGCGACGGGTAAAGCGCCCGAAAGGGAGGAAGTCGCTGCGCCGAAGGAGGAACGGAGCCCGTTTCTCCATTCTCGCTCCCTTTTTTTTTTAGAGTGTGGTGCTAAAGTGCAACTACTGAACGTTTGCTAATTTTTATTTCGTGGTACAACAGCTGTAAGCCACGATGGGCAAAACGGAGCTGAAAATACGAAGACTGGGCAAATCTATGTACTACCCATCATTCCCATGCTCGCTGAAACAACATGCGTTGCAGCTCCCACAGACACTATCGCCAGAGTTCTCCCTATGGTACTTTAGAAAACTGACTACTTAAAACGACTTGGGTGTGATTGCCATCATTTTCTTCATTTGTTTTGCCGTCGGTACATTGATCTACTCCCCCCCCCCCCCCCGAGATTTCTGCGTGGAACGTGGTTTGCCACTCTATTATGACTGCAAGTCGGCGCATAGGACAGGAGGGGACGAAGAGGGCACCCTGCCCTCACTTCCGTCCTCTGCGGTCGGTGGCGCTGATTCGCACTGATAATCATACCGTACAACTATGCCCGATCCTCCACTGAACGTGCCCAATTCGCTAGGGTTAGAGGCATTGCACGATTTCGAAGGCGAAAGCCTCGTGCGCTTGATCAAACGGGAAATTGAATTATCTATGGCGACCGTTTTGCGGCGTCGCGGAGGAATGATTAACGAAATCGTCACGTAATGACGTCAAGTATTTCAAAAAAATGTGTGACGTCATGATGACATCACTAATTCTGTTAGTGACGCCAATTGACATAACGAACCACGATGCCGTCGTAGCGCCCTCTAGTGGGCGGCGAACAAAAACGGAGAAGCCATGGCTTGTGCTCCTTGCTTCCTTATACAAAGACTGAGAAGAAGAAGATAGCTGTAACTTTCCAGTCGTCTTAAATGAATGTTGAAAGGATTCAGTGAGTGTCATTTTTTTATTTTTTAATCCCGCCTTCCTTTGCTCTGCCTGTGTGACCGGCCCACTCTTGACCAAGGTACAATAGTGTGATGACGTCACGTGACGCCACGATGCGTCAACTTAAATTTCAGCCGCGTGACATTTTGATGACGTCGTATGGCAAGGTCGACGCGTTACGACGACTTTTTGCATTACTCGTGTGGACGCCGCCAATGGGGGACGCTGGTCAACTTTCGCGTTCGATGATACATCTAAAGCTTCTCCTTTTAAACAAAATAAAAAAGTGTAGCTTAAAGCGCGCGGTCAAACCCATCGAACTCCTCGTGAAAGTGTTTGCGCGAAAAACGCGGCTTCCGCAAAGGTCCCTTGTACAGACGCGTTTTTAGCATAGCTGTAAACGAGGGCTCCTGTCGAGGTGCAGGGCCAAGATGCAGTTCCATAATAAAGTCCACCTCGTCGCGGGTCCGGTCGTGCTGCGGGCGGGCGAGCTCCTACTGGCCGCTAAATAGAACGCTCAATCGAGCCCGTGGCCTGGCACTTGGAGCCCATAAAACCTCTTTCAGCCTCAAGCGTTTATAGGAAGTCCTGGAGTGGTCCCAGGGCGAACGCCTGGTGCCTCTTAGGGTTGAGAAAAGGGGGGCATTCTTCGATTGGCCCGGGTTCAGCCTGAGAGTCAAAAAAAGAAAGAAAAAGAGAGAAAAAGAAGAGGTCCAGGCACGCTTTCGAAACTCGGGTCTGCTGAAATTAACTGGGCGCGCTTCGCCCCTTTCGCCTCGTTTCGAGTTGCTTGTTTCTTATTTCTTTTTTTGTTTGCCTCTGTTTGCTTTGCTGCCTTAGATGTGTCGGTGCTAGTTGTGGGCTTGGTGGTGCTTGAGGCTTCTGCGGAAAGATTGATCAGTCGTTATAGAATGCTTATTTCGACAAATCGACAGAACAATTCCGTGCCTGTGGTAGCTGTTGCGTGGGAATTGCTAGTGCTCTGTGTGCGTGGGCCATAGAAGTGTTGCTCTATACGCATGTTTCTGTATATGCATATGCATGTTTCTGTATATGCATATGCATCTGAATATGCATATGCATATGCAGGTTGCATTTGACCTATCTCCATGCATGCATACATGGACAAACATACATACATACATACATACATACATACATACATACATACATACATACATACATACATACATACATACATACATACATACATACATACATACATACATACATACATACATACATACATACATACATACATACATACATACATGTGACGTATGAAGCGATGATTGGTAGAAGTAGAGAAGGAAGAAGTGCAGAACAGAATAAACATGGGGTATGAGCCAGGCCACGTCACCCAGTCATCATAGCGTCACACGAGTCGACAGGATGAAGACCTCGCAACCACTTCATCGCACGGCCATCATCATCGAAGACCTCAGCGAGACGCAGTGACCGAACGCGGACCACCAAGCATCATGACAGCAGCATCAGAAGACCTTGACATCCCTAAGTACACCGGATCAGCGGACGACGGACCCGTACAGGACTGGTTCAACCTGTTCGAGCTCCATACCACCGCTGCATCATGGTCGGAAAGGGAGATGATCATCAACTTCACTGACTACATCTCAGGTGAGGCATTCAAATTTTACCTCACCCACATCTTCGAGAACGATAAGTCTTGGAAAAAGATCAAAGAAGAAATGATCACCCGTTTCAAAGAATACGATGAAGACCTGTACATACCTCATCAGCTGAAGTCTCTTCAACTCAACCATCACAGTTACGCGAAGTCTTCCCGCAGTAAGCGTATTTCCCAAACAAGACTTCAGAGTAAATATTCCACGATTGTACCATCGTATGACTCGTCCAAATACACTTCACGCATTACAACACCAACTAGGGACTTGCACGTCGCAGCAGAGAAGGTAATGCCACCGTATGCCGATAGGAATGTAGACTATTTTGCCAAAAGACCGGACTTACGGTTGGATTTTTCACGGGCAAATAAATCGGCATTTCCTATGTATTTATGGCACCATAATAGTTCTGGTATTACTGAACAACCCGAATCACTTGATGCTTCGTGTCGCACACATGGCCCACACGGCTTCGAACGCGTGACGGCATTTACGCATGACGAGTTAGTAAATCCGCATGAAACCAAACCAGACAATGAATGTTCACAGAAACATCATTCGTTCAAAGTATTCAGCTCAGCAGTTCCATCTCCTGTCACCAACTTTACTGATAAACCTGATGAAGCACCTCACAAGATCGTAGCATTTACGCATGACGAGTTAGTAAATCCGCACGAAACCAACCCAGACAACGAATGTTCACAGGAATCTCATTTGTTCAAAGTATTCAGTTCAGCAGTTCCACAGAGACAGAAGCATTCACAATCAGCATCTTGTGAAGAAAGGTGTTCTGCAGAAGCGTCGATTGTTCATCAATCACAAGATCAAAGCGACGTGAATCCAGTATACAACCTCACTGCATATAATGAAAACAAAACCGCAGGTGCGACTTCTGATGACATAAGTACGCTTCAGGCAACGACCAATAATGAACGGTTATATATACAGAAGATTCAAGTGCATCAAACCCGCCACATTTTCTTGCGCCGGAAACAGTTGCATTGGTTGGCATCGTAGAAGTCTGCGTAGGACTCGCTAAGAATCCTGGCGCAACACGATCAATGTCACACCACAAGCAAGTTGACGAAACGAAGAAATTACAACGTCAACGCAAACTTCAACATTGTCAACGGCGAAACAAAACTTCATCGAGTGCACTCTTAAGACTTGAAGAACATTGCAAAAAGGCCCATCGTGGTAGATACATTCTCCACCAAAGATCAAGAATGTGCCTTCCATCAAACCATCTGCGACATCGCCATAGAAAAATTTGCAAACGCCACAAAAGCACCCCTTTTACTCGGCAGAAACACAGGCAGTGCCCAATCAACCTCGATCAACGCGCACGCAAGCTGCCTGCACGACCTGTGCCACGACGAAGAATTCGATGCCTACGATATCTGAACTGTCCATTCTGCAAGGTGTTCGAACCTCGTTTGTTCTTCACAAGAATGCCGGCTGCGATTTCCGCTATCTCCACGTCCAAAGCATTCTTGTGTTATCCAGGACGCAACCATCAGCCTCGCCCACCAGAACTCCTGCGTTAACCGGACTGCTGCACTCTTTCCTGAAGTTTTGCGAGTTTACGGAACACCACGGGGCCATGAAACCAATTGTGCATTTTGACATTTGTGACTTCTCAACCTCTCCTTGTGTACTTTTCCTTGTTCGTAATCCATGCCTTCTTTCGGGGGGAGGGGGAATCGTGTGACGTATGAAGCGATGATTGGTAGAAGTAGAGAAGGAAGAAGTGCAGAACAGAATGAACATGGGATATGAGCCAGGCCACGTCACCCAGTCATCATAGCGTCACATACATACATACATACATACATACATACATACATACATACATACATACATACATACATACATACATACATACATACATACATACATACATACATACATACATACATACATACATACATACATACATACATACATACATACATACATACATACATACATACATACATACATACATACATACATACATACATACATACATACATACATACATACATACATACATACATTCATCACGTTATAACGTTGGTGCAGTACTGCTAAAAGATCACACTAATGTACCCATCCGCCGAAAAAAGTCAGCAGTAGCACAAAAATTCACAGCTCTTCCACTTCTGCGGAATCGGAAGACAGCGAAGATGTGACTGTGGTAGGTCACGTATGCTGTATATTGCTTTAATGAACTTGCATGTTGGGATTACTGACTATACTGAGCATGTTACATACACTTGTCGATCACGGTATTTCTCTGGCGTACGACGCCTATCATGTCATCAACACCGGTGAACGCTAGTCTGAAACTGATAACCCGTAATACATAATAAACCTGATTATTTCAGAAGTAGAAAAGTGGCGTTAAATCAGTTACTTATGCAAGTGGACTCGTTCTTGAGACAAAATTGTTGACGCCATTAGGCCGGTTTGACACCAAACATCTGTGAGGCAAAATGTTAAAAGAGCGAAAATTATGCTATACAAAAACATCGGTGGCACTGCTTAATT
Source organism: Rhipicephalus annulatus (assembly GCA_013436015.1). NCBI lineage: Eukaryota > Metazoa > Arthropoda > Arachnida > Ixodida > Ixodidae > Rhipicephalus > Rhipicephalus annulatus. The sequence goes on along the minus strand of WOVY01005215.1, from coordinate 116,093 downwards.
AGGAGCTAAGATGAAAAACAAAAATAGAAAGCGATTGGCGAACGCCGTTCACAGCCCCCGTAATGCGACCTAACGTAATGGGAAAACATCGACGCGTTGGTCATTAGCCGGAACTGGGATCGCTAAGAGCAAGCGAGAGTTAATTAATCATTAGGACAGTTCGTATCTCCCTTAGCTCAAACTTACGCGTAAAAGGAATTCGCAATCGATCTGATCGCACTGCGCGCCAACGCAATTGTGTAGACAGGCGTAGATTCATTATCTCTATTACTAATTCAGCAAACCACGGGCTCGTTCAATGTCTCGGAATGAATCTTTATTTTTTATTCGCTTTACGGCGCAGCTAATTTACGCACTTGAATGCATTGAAATTTAATGGCTTCCTTAATATCTGTTAGATGCATTCGCATGACCTGACATGGTTATCGTAGCTAGGTTAGTTTGTTCGTAGCGCCATTCTCATATTCCATAATATTAGAGATTCGGATTCACTTCATAAGTGAAAAATTGTGAGTGTGGATGTTTCCACACTGGCTCTTTGCTTTAAAATTTGAATGTCTAACGATCTTGCGGGAACGAAACAGGGCCTGGATATATATATATATATATATATATATATATATATATATATATATATATATATATATAAGGGAAAGAACCCGAAATTACAATTTACGGCCAGTCTTCTCAGTTCAGCAATGTAGTCCCGGACGCTTTCTTGCTCATCTTGTTTTCGCATAAAGAAAGAATAGCTTGCTGCTATTTCGTTTGCCTGAGGGTTGAAATGTTCTTCCAAGCATTTCACAACGTCATCGTACGTCAAGGAGTTGATGGCGACCCCCGGCTGGTGCCCTTGCAATATCCGGACGACACTGTCGCTCAACGATGAAACCAGTAGGGCCCGGCGTTTCGCTACGTCGGTAATATCGTTGCCCTCAAAGTAGGCTTCCAACCGGACACGATACGTGCTCCAGCTACTCACGGCGTCGTCGAAGGCAGGGGGTCGGGATCCCATTCTTCTGGTCTTAGCGTCGGAGTGCAATTAACCGGATCCCATCCTCGTCGCCACTGTAGTATCGTAAGGGCGACGAATAAGACGATGCATGGCCAGAACAAGAAGGAACAATGTTTATTCACGAGGCTGCTGTCTTGGTTTTAATACCCTGGCCCGAGGCCGGAGCATGCGCCGTGGCGAGGGGTGGAGGCACGTGTTATCGGTATGTTCTTCGGCGTGTGCACCTGATAATCTACGATATATCACTTTACATACAAGACATCGTGATTTTAAACAATGTCGGCATGAATTATTAGGGGGTAGGGTATTGTTTTGAGAGTGGACAAGTGTGTCTTTGAGGTTGCGTGGTCGTCGGTAAACGACGCCAGGAGCGGATGGGAATGCGCGTTTCAGACGTTCACTTTGTTCCAGAATGTTGTAATGTCGTTTAAGTATTTTGTTTACATTGGGGAAATTTGTGCTGTTCTTCATATTACAATAAGGGGAACCATGTGAAGCAGCGCATGGATCGACTTAAAGCTTCCGTTTTCATCTAGGGCACCTTGCCCGATGTTACCGCGTCTTTGCAAGTGTAGCACACCATGAGTTCACTGTAGCTTTTGTTGCTGTTACCAAGGAAGTCAAGCTGTTACTCGTTCAGATCTCTTGTAAGAGCAAGCCACGCGGGTTCAGTGCCACGCCCCCGAAGGAGCACGTGCGTTCATGGTGCGTCGGTAGAATCTCGTTCTTCGATGCCATCGCGTGATTGCCGAAAGAGTGAAAGTGGGAGAGGCCACACCCTCTAACAAACCCCCTTACACAGGCCGGAACGCTCTAGCGTGTGTGTTCTGGCAGTGCGTGGGCAAGCTGTTGCGTATGCGCACTAGGGGGGGGGGGGGGGTCACACACTCTAGATTGAGCCCGACCATGAGGTGCTTCGCATCTAAAAACTGCGGCCTAAAGCACCAAATTGGTTCGGTTCGATCATATGGAAGTAAACCCATTTCCCGGTAGTGCACGCGGTGGTTAACGTTTTAATTATCATTAGTTTCATTTGTAAAGTTCATATCAATCGTTAGCACTTTCTCTGGACACATGGTGTTTCCTAGGATGGCTGTAATGAGTCGTAGAGAAATACCGTCGTTGTCGTTGACGATTCCCAGTTAATTTTTCTTTTCTACGTGACGCTTCCAGCATCCAAATCATTTCTGTTTTCTGATGTTGTTAAAGCGTTGCGACATATACAAACCCCTATAATAAACAACCCAAACAGTTCAGACTTGCGCAAATAGTATCGCGATCATGTTCCTTCAACAAATCTTGTTTCATTATAACTTATATTCGCGAATAGGTTTTCTACGAGCCTTTCTTATTTTCTCGCTTGCTGTATTTGGTTGACGCCCACAAAGACCGTCAGCCTCTGTCAGCGAAAACTGCGACTTATTGTTCTAGAAGCTTCTTTAGTGTAATAGATCATTTTGTTGGGATTACGCGCGCAGCTCAAACATTATTAATTAGTCTGAAACCTGCGTGACCGCGAGCGATAACGCTATATTCGACGGCCCATGTATAACTCATATAAGTTTAGACGCGCTTCACGGCTCTTCAGTTCCGGCCCATACTCTGTTCGCCGCTACCAGTGCCAATGTGGATCACTTTTCGTTTACCGGCCACAAGTTGGCCTTAACAAACAGTTTCATTTTGCCTTCGTCAGCTTCAAGACCCCGTGACAGGTTAAGCCGTTATGATGTCATGAAGAATAACATACGACGACCCAACACTGGTTTCTTACTTCCTCTGATTGCTGCGGCACCCCACTGTGGTATCGTGGTTTCGGTTCCGGTTTTGGAACCGGTTGGCTGGCACCTAGGGGGCGTTGTACATATGTATATATAGTGATGCTTGTGCATATAAAAAGGAGTTCCTGCTTGGCTACCGGCTGCTGCGTACTTCTCTCGGCCGGCGCTTCAGCGCCTTGCCCCGTGTTCTCCGTGCGTCGCGTCCGACGCACGATACTACAGCCACCTGTTACGAACCTTGAAATACGTCTTGTAACTTATGACTGCGGAACATTCGGCCCGCTATGAAAGTCTGAGCGGCCTGCGATAGGGGTAATTAAGTCTTCCGTCTTTCTGTAAATAAAGGGCGTACATGGGGCGTCTTTCTGTGTCGCAACAATGATAGTCATCTGTCTTCAAAACATTTTGTTGCGTTATTGTCGCACGAACCATGTAATTCCAACTGGGAACGACCGCTCTTTCGTTGCCGGTATTTTGGGGGCAATAGTGAGAAGTGAACCGTTCGTGAAAAACACGAGGATGGTTACTATACTTGACCGCCATTTATCGTCGAAAAGTATGGCGGCCGCAACCCTGCACTTAGGCAGCCATGTGGCAGGTCTGTAGGAATAAACCTACTGGGTAGAGTAATTGAGGGTGAGGGCTCAACCATCGCCCTACCTGTACATGCGTCTAAGAGCGTAACTGAACTGTGACCGAGCACTCAGCCTCGTTTTAATATTATAATATCCCCAGGTTCAATGGTATAGCTCTAACTTTCTCTCCATGCTCGTGTGCTTGGCTTCTTGTTAACCTAGCTGCTTTTTACATCTCACTCATCTCTTTTTCTCTATCGCCGCCTACTCTATAGCCACTCTTGTCTAATTTAACGTACGCGCAAGGCGCCCAGTATACTGCGACAGCGCGTTGTCACACGCGGAGGGGAGCGCAGTCAGTCGGACGGTCATTCGGGTTAATAGGGTCGGTAGGGTTCGTCGCGTCAGTTGGGTGGGTCGGTCGGTGAGTCGAATTGTCAGTTTGTTTACATCAATGTTAAATATTCGCTCTTTTCACTAATCACAAGCTTTAGTTTGCACCCAAACTTTGTTGTGATAGCGTTATTTGGAATAGCGTGAGATGCCCGACAACTGTCCCTGTTCGGTGGGGCCCAAAAGAACCGAGCAAGCAGAGAAATATTATTGCTGGAACTTAGCGCATTCTACTTTTCTGTTAGTGTAAAATCTCGCAGGTGGCCAGTACTGAATGAGTCACAGTTGGAAGCTTGTTTCTTATAGGACACTCGCGAAACAAAGAAATGAACAAGAAAAATGTGCGTCAACTGGTTGCGCGAATGGTCACAAGACGTCGGTGCCATACTCCTGTAAATCGGTATTCCTGAACCCTCTTGCTTAACTGAAATACCAGACAAGCTAAACGACTCTGTGCCGCCTTTGACGCAGCAAACAGAGCGTACTAAACGAGCGCGCCAACCTTTACTTATTGTGCTGCACCTTTCTTTCTTCCCTAACTCACATTCTGTCTCTCTCTCTCTCTTTCTCTCTTGCTTTCCCCGACCACATACAGGCCACTTCCTGTACTACGGTGTTCGGGAAGGGGCGGCGTCAGCGGCAGCGCCGGGCAACGTGTCATCCCCGTGGCTGCGCCAGGCGGCGCTACAGCGATGTACCCTCATTTTCGACATGCACGCTTACAACATGGCCGATGGAGCCGTCGCTGTGCTTCTCACTAACCCTAATCACACCTGGGAGGTGCGCAAAGTCCCGGGAAACTCGCTCGGCCTGTGAGTTCTTTATCGTGACAGCCTATTTCACGTTGCCCCGCTAGGTGGTCTAGTGGCTAAGGTGTTCGGCTGCTGACCCGTAGGTCACGGGATCGAACCCCGGTGACGGCTGCTACATTTTCGATGGAGACGAAAATGATGTAGGCCCGTGTGCTCCTATTTGAGTGTACGGTGAAGTACCCGGAGTGTCGAACTTACCGGAGCCCTCCACTACGGCGTCTCGCATAATCATATGACGGTTTCGGGAAGTTAAACCCCACGTATCAATTATCAATCAATCTTATTTCACGTTATGCCCTCACATGTGGCTTGGACGTAGAGCAAGTCGACAAGTCTCTTATTTAAACACATTGAGGTGAATATATGGATATAGTGAGGTGTCATTTACTGTGGGTACTCCGCATCAATATTTCTGTTCGATTCGATGCAACGAATTGAATTTAAGTTCATTCGCAGGAACTCTGCTCAGAATTAGTAGCAGATCCTAAGCGCCCCCTTGTCATGTCATTCTGTGAGCAGAAATATACGGAGCATTGCCACCCGTATACTTTCATTGTCTCCGACGAATTCCGTCGAAGCTATGATCTCGACAGCAGCTAGCTCACTGCTAGACTGCGCCGACGACGATTTCAGCCAGCACTCTCGTGGCGCGTATGTACTTTTGCTGACAGAGCTACTTACTTGGGCACTGCTTCAAACCTTTCGCCCACTGCTTCGATGGGAATTACGCGCGACGCGTTTTCAGGGGCCCACTTTCTCGGCAACTTTCTTTAACGCGATCGGACGTCTTCAATGCCTCACTTTGTAACGAAACGTTTCTGAAGTCACAGAACTGCTACTGATCAAACTTGCCGCAGGTTCTGTAGCGGGGAGCTAGCCAACGGACGGCTAGTGGAAAGCAAAATTGAAGTAATACACGTCACGTGTGGACAGTAGCGAGTTAGGGAACTCTTTTGCATACCTCATTTCGGTGACGGAAGTGGCGTCTATAGGCTCACGTTGGAGCCCGCCACAAACCCTAGTGCTTTAAAAAGGGAAGTAAAGTTGGGCATATTCAGTTACGACGAGGGCAGGTCAGATGAATGTGAGAATGTGTTCAAGGGCAAGTGATAAAGAAGAAGTGAAGACACGCACAGTGGCCCCACCGCGGTGGTCTAAGGGCTAAGGTACTCGGCTGATGGCCCGCAGGTTGCGGGATCGAATTTCGGCTGCGGTGGCCGCATTTCCGATGGGGGCAGAAGTGCTGTAGGCCTGTGTGCTCAGATTTGGGTGCACGTTAAAGAACCTCAGGTGGTCGAAATTTGCGGAACCCTCCACTACGGCATCTCTCATATTCATATGGTGATTTTGGGACGTTGAACCTCACATATCAATCAATCAATACGCACAGTGCGCATGGTGATTGGCCACGTAGATATTGATTCGCGCACTTTTATTTGTCACTGCAGGTGGCAAACGTTCCAAGCACCACTTGGAAGGCAGGAGCCTCCCTTCGTAGTGACCATAGAAGTTCTTCCAGGAAAATCCGCACCTGGTCACTTAGCTATAGATGGCATCAGACTCGAGAACTGCGTCGAACGTAAGTACTTTTGTTGTGATAGACTCAACACTTTGGGGTCGACTTGGCAGCTGAGCTTATGTGCTCGGTCTTAGCCGATAACGTTTGTATGAATCTTGCCGAGGGACTTCACTGACTCAATTCCCATAGTTTTGTAGAGTCTTCACTTTTATCAATGACATCTCGGTCCAAGCTAGCTGCTGCTTTCGACGCGATAGCTGCTGATTTTGACACCACACGGTAGCGAGAACCATCTTTATAGGCTTTGCGGAAACCAATGGACACAAGTAATCCATGGCAACGTATGAGAACGGTAGCACACTCCCGTGTACCGTCGTCGCACTGCACAGAAAGCTCTAGTCTAGGTGCAGGTGCACGTGCAAGCCGAGTTGCAAGACGGTGAATGCGTAACGACGCTACGCCACGACGGTGTCGTGCATTTACGCAATCGCTGCAAATGCTACAACAGCAGCTGCTGTCGTAGAGCACCTGCTGTGACTGCAGAGACGTTTCGAGTCAGTGTAACATGACGTCATCGTACGCTAGACATCAGAAAGCACTTCTCTATAACCGCTACAGACGCCGTAGTCACTATAGCTGTAGCAGAAATTCTCCAAGCTAGTGTAACGAGGCTTCGTTAAGCATAAAATGTCATCGCACAGAACATGCAAGTAGTACCTAATATAGCTGAATAAGTTACTTACTTTTCTATACTATTACGCATACAGAATAGTTGCTAACTGACGGCCCTTTTTTTCTAGCTGTGAATTAGTGTGAGCTCCTGTTGCATATCAGTGGTTTTAGCAACTACATATGTATATTATTTTCAGTGCACCGAATGAGCTCTCTGATCTTGCTCTCTTCAGAACCAAGACGCGTGGGAACGTGCCTAGAGACGCAGTTCCGCTGCACCAACTCCACCTGCATTGACCGGCAGGAAGTGTGTGACGTCCGAGTCAACTGCGCCGACAGCGAAGACGAAAAACAAGGCTGTGGTGAGGATATTTTCCTGCTTGCTTTCTTTCTGCTCTCTGTATGAAAAGAGCTCCTGTTTTTGTGTCATATAAATATATAAATTCTACTGAACACAGCAACACTGCAAAAGGAGGCAATATTTACACCCGTACCAAACATAACATGTACACCCTTTATGGTTACAAACGTGCGCATTCAAGTGTGCAGCGACAAATGATTTTAACTTTCGCCTACCAAAACTTGAGCAATACGGGTACGTGTTTTCATGAAAAGTGTTTATAGAGTTTGATTCTGGGAAGTGTATTCTGTAGATGTGTGTTTTTTCGCTAAATAACTTATTTTGTGAATCTGTCATTCAGAGCTTGGCTGTACTGGGAGCCGGATCCATGTAGCCACGTAAAAAGAAAGAAAGAAAGAAAAAAAGAAAGAAAGAGAGAAAGAAAGAAGGAAAGAAAGAAAGAAACAAACAAACAAAAAGAAAGAAAGAAGCAGAACGCGGAGGTGGTTAAGTGAGTTTCTCTGCATAATGCATGCAAAAATAGAGAAGCAAACGCTGACATGCACTCACAGCTAAGAGACCTCGCGCTATCAAGCAATTTTCCACTTGTGTGGTTGTTTGTCGATGCGCTCGACAAAGGCGATCGCTGGCAGTTCTCAACAGAGCGCCCGCCACACAACCGTCTCCTTGTCACTCGCAGAGATCTTGGGAGCGCTCCAAACGCACAGTGCGCGGTAGCTTGGCGGTGTTGTCAGCAGCTGTGCGGCCACCTAGCGAGACGGGCCCGAGACCATAGGTTCTAGCGAGCATCAGCTATTTGCGTTCGCCACCCTCCGATCATCACCCCCGTGCCCTTCGGCAACATTTTATAGTTGCTATGTCTTCCCCTCCTCGATTCATGCTGTAAAGCAGGCCGGAGCTTAATGTGTTAAGTCAATTTATTAGCTTTCACAGAAGTGAACAATGAGAACACAACTTTATTTGCACAAAAGACTGTTATCTCTAACGTTGGACAAAGCTGTGTGGTGGAACCACTCTACAGGCTCTTGCTCCTTTCTGCCCCTGAGCTAGTACCTGAGGGCGGGGCTGGACTGCAATGCCGTCCCCCTCAATCTCGTGTTTTTCCCCTTCTTCGGTGCGAGCCGTGTATTTCCATGTGATATGGTTGAGCGTCAGTGTGGTCCCACAACACGAGCACGTTTCCTTGTACGCCTGTTGCTTAGTATGTGTGCTCAGAATGAAATTTTACCTGTGGGTCAGCTGTTTGATGTACTAATTTAACACATGTCAAACACAGTAATACGTTCGTGAGAAACCGAATGGACTGATCATACTTTCGCTTTCTATACCTTCGCTCTCTATAATCACTACATTAGAGATAGAAAGTTAAGGTATAGTGACAGTATGATGGACAATGGTAATTTCATGTTTAAAAGGGAACGGACAGCCTGCTGCAGGGCAGCTAATTTGAAAGAATGTTGAGCCTGAAATGAACAGAACAATTGATCTGTAATGATACCAGATATCGGCGTACTATGTTTGTCGGGTGCAAATAAACAGAAATGCAAAATACACACACACATACACACTTTCACTTTCACTTTATTTCCTTAAAGACCCCGAGTGGGGGCATTACATAAGGGGTGGGTGTACAGTAAGGATAGATGATACATGACCATTCAGGATGACAGGTGCACTTTTACAGCATCAATGAAAGCATCTGGGTTGGTGGTGGCAACGACGGCGTAGGGAAGGCCGTTCCAGTCTACAATGGTGCATGGGAAAAAAGAAGACGAGTAGGTGAGAGTACGGGTTTGAGGACGAGCAACACTTAAGCAATGGCCTGTACGAAGGGATATGCATGAAGGGATATGGACACACACACACACACACACACACACACACACACACACACACACACACACACACACACACACACACACACACACACAACATGATAAACAGCACCAGTGCATTCCTGTGTTTCCTTTATGTTCTTATTTTGTTCTCCATGCATTTTCTCAGCCCACAGTACTGAAGAATACGTGCGGGTGAGCAGGATAGTGTTGACTTTTTTTTACATTGCTCTTTTGTATAACTGCACCTGTTAAGCGGCTTAATTAGACAGATTTATTAGATACACTTTACTTAGCGGAAACGTATTCCGTATTCTTTATTAAATAGCTTACTTCACAAATATCTCATGACAAATTCCGGTGTACATGAAATAACGTCCCCTCAACAACATCACCGAGAGGGAGGGTTTTCTCGGCTTCTCCGCATTGTACGGACAATAGTGGAGAAGCCAACCGTGACGTGCGCTCACAGACGAGGAGCCAGTGGAAGTTGCATCATCATGCATTGTAATAGCCAGCGAGTGGGTGTGGGAAAACTCGACTCCTTCTTCCTATCTGCTACATAAAACTGCAGATTCCGTATTCGATATGTGTGCGCGCACATGAATACTCGTATATGTATTCAAATAACCTGAAATTATTTTGTGTTTAATGTTCACTGATGACACCTGTCATTCGCATTGCAGATCAAGTGCCCAGGGGCGCTCGGTGTTCCTTCGAAGAACTCGATGGCGAGACGGACAGTAGCGACCCAACCATATGCGGCTGGCGTAACAAGCTTCGCTCGGGTAGTGGCGAGTGGCGTCGCGTAGCGGCTGCCAACGCAACGTCCAAGTACGCGCCCACCCATGACCACACCACCGAAAGTTCGAAAGGTAAGCAAAAATTATCGGCCGTTAGTAGTGGACCAAGATTGTAAGTAGGGCTCCTCTCTCCGTATGCGTAGACAAGCAATGCATCGCACGTGAAAACAAGAAATACCGGAGAATTTCAGTTTGTCCGCAGACATCGTTCCGTTTACGGGTAATGATGGGCAACGCTGGTAGTGACAGCTGATGATGCCAAGCCTAACGTAGCCTAACCAGAGACACATAAAGCTCACGTTGAACTACAACGGCTTGCACGTTTCACTAAACTGCCGTAGCAAAAATACTGGCAATGAGATAATCGCTAGCTTGTAAAGCTTATGCTGTTTTCTTTAAAGCAGAATACTAACACGACTGAAAATAAAACGTTCAAATGTATTAGTTATACCAAATCCCACAAGGCGTCGCTGCCACTTCTGCTACTGTAGTGTAATTGCGCTACTGTATAGGCTGTCTTCATAGAAACAGTACAAGCCACCCCGTGCCACTGCCATCAATGACTCCAAGAGCGCCGTATCTGCTAACTTAAAATTTACGGACGAACGACCGTTACCTATAGACTGTTTCACGACTGCCTTCGTTAGTGCAATAGAAGGCAAGGTGGCATCATTTTGTGAAAAAAGCCGACACTTTACTAGAATGCTAGCCTGAGAAAATGTAAACCACCAAATATACCGAAAGATATGTGATATGTAACGCTGGTGTAGTCTAAATTTTTTTTATGCGCGGAAAATGCTAAACACTACAATCTGCAAGTTGCATTATTACAACATCAATACAAACCTAACGTATACGTTACAAATATGCTTAAGTAACCAGGGCACATTGCGCAAGACTATCACCTGCACATTGCGCAAGACGTAGACATCAGCCCATATTTAACTAAAGGGACACTACAGGCAAATATGAAGTCGATGTTGATTGCTGAAATAGAAGTCCAAAACGTCGCAGTGCTACTTTAGTGTCAAGGAAGTGCTTATTTTGAAATAAAATGATGTTTTTGTTATCCGCATCGTGTTAGCGCACTTCAAGTTCCCCACCCAAGACTGGTCCGTTTCGCGTCACTGTTGCCATGCACAACGTTGCCCGGCTTTCCTTCGTGGCCGCCACCACTAGTAGTAGCAAGGCGAAAGTAGCGGGAGCCACAGAAGTAACAGCGGTTGTTGAACAACTTTCTGTCGTGGCCTCTGAGATAGCGGGCGTGCTTGGTTCAACTGGGCCCGACTAGACGGCACCACCTGTCCAGTTTAGCCAGGCAAAATGGAACTTTTCAACCACTCGCGCCCCTCCCCGTTGTAACTCGCGGTGGTTCATTTTTCTATAAATCAAACAACAACGAACAGGCAGCATTTTATCACGTCTCTTAATGCACGCAAGGTTCTTTATTTATTGCAGCTAGCTTCATTACTAGCGAATAATTGTAGTCGGTCACTTTCACGTCATCGGGATCATTTCCAAAATATCCCACTCATGATGGCCGCCATGTGGTACATTTACCCTAATTTATCGGTAAGTAGGACACTGCTGTTGAAACTATTGCCGTTTTAGACGTTGTCACACATTGAGCTTTCACTCTGACATGAATTATTTGCCTTAGTGTCCCTCGAAACCACGGAGTTGACACCCCGTAGTTCTAAAAGAACACGTGAATTATGGAAAGCATGTTTCACGCTGAGAGCACACAATCACGTGACGTCGCTTTCTACTGCAATAACTGAGACGGGTTTAGTTTTACTAATAACCGTTATTTATTAGCGCTACTCTTGGGGCACGCTAGAATTTTTACGTATAGTTTGCCTTCATGGCAGTCTCTTTGTGATAACTTGATGCTGTTGTTATTGGACTGTATGAATAATATTACGTGGCACATGTGCCGGACAAAGGTGTTTTTGATGTGGTTTGCAGTTAAATTCAAGCTTTCAAACGCACTATATATGGTAATCTTTGCTACAATAAATATTCTATCAGTATTATACGCACAAAAAATTTTACAATACAACGCATTCAATATTACCATAATAAGGTTAATTGCACAGTCTGATCTACAAGCACGATTGCACATTGAAATGAGAGTTTTGTTTTTATATATTATTCAGTATTTCACTTCTATTTATTTATTTCTTAATCATTCAACATTGTTGAAATTATCAACTAGATTTAAAACGAAGACAACCTGGCCGATGCCCCCGAGTTGGTATGTGCTAAATTCTGTAAGGGGCAAAAAAGCGAACAAACGATTATCTCTCAGCAGTTTGGTTCTGTGTGAGCTCGCAGTCCTAGCGTTCTTCCAGCAAACCCGAAACGTCTACTATTGACGCAACAATATCGTCGACGGGCATTTGCTATTAGAAAGAGCTGAAATGTCACTCACATACACGTATTGTTGTCCGCGTTAGTTTCACGAGTAGTTCACTCAGTGCAGCTACATTATAATGTCGGATCAACGAGCCCAAGTTGAAACTAAACTATGTCAGTATTCTTAACTGCCATAATTCTTTCTTTCTTTCTTTTTCGTGGATGTGTAAATGAATCTGCTGCTACAAATAAAGGCTCTATTAAAGACCTCCCAAATGGCATACCCTAAAGGGGAAAAATGCAAACGCTTTGAACCAATGGGAAACACCATGTAAGAAAAAAAGGAATGGTTGGTGGCTCTTTTTTTTCGGCATTTAACGTCTCAATCTGAAGGCTGCGTGACTCCGGCAGACTGTGCAGGCGTGGTGGCGCGCTCGCTGACTTGACAGAGGTCGGCACATGGCTCATACCTTTGTGGGCGATGTGTCCTGTTGTGTTTACCTTTAAAAAAGGCATCCTGAACGTCGCTTCGCTCTCTGCCACGGCTGTCTTTTATTACAACAGCGTTTCGTTGAGTTACACCAACTGGGATGCTATAACTGCACTTCACATAATGCATTACAGTTTGTTGCCAACGCATTCATTGCCTCGCTCTTTTTGAGAAACTGACGACTCGTTTGCCTTTTCGGGTGGTGCATCGGTGTGAGGGATAATACTAAACGGCCTCGTTCTTCTTATTGTGCCTTGTGCAGGACACTACGTTTGCGCCACGGGGAAGGCATTCGGCCACGCTGCCGTCTTGGAGAGCCCGGAATTCCCGAAACTACCCTACTACCACATGAACCACACGTCGGCGTACTTCAACTCATGCCATGTAAGCGCTGCCGCCTAATCAAGAACGTGCTGTCAGTCTAGCGTAACAGGATGTAATCCAATAGTTCCTAAGGGGCTACTTTGTTCACGTTCGTTATGGCGAAACAGTGCCAACAACGCGACAGTGTGAGAGCAAACAAGGCAACCCTCGCCATAATGGGACGTTGTCATTGGCTCGTAGGTTATATCATCACTGTGCTTTGAGTGAGTGCTTTAAAAGGAAAAGAGGAAATTAATGCAGTTAAAACTGGTAATGTTTCCTTTGAGACTCATTTTGGTTAAGCGTTCGAAACTGCTCATCCACGTTGGCCAGCTTGTCTTGTGCCAATTGTGATCCCCCTTCTTAAAGATGCGTTCGGAATGGTGTATCAAGTAGTGGGAAATAATTGGTTTATTTCAATCACGTGTGAAAAATAACGTGCTTGACAGACACAGAACATTCATATATGAAAGGTAAGAAATCGACCACATGCGCGTCTTATTTGTTTCTTTATTCAATGTGGAAGGTAAAGGGGAAAAAATGAAAAAAATTGAGCTCTGTGTGCAAGCACTGAAGGAACTAATAATATGGCATATTTATGATCACGTTAGACAAAAAGACGCGTTCGCATATGTTGTATCAAGAGGCAAAAGTGTGTGCCTGGCAACACGCCTTGTGAATTTGCCAAGTAGGTGCTTGAACGCTACCAACCCATTACTAAGAGAAATGCTATATCATTCATCATCGTCATCATTATCATCAGCCACAGGATGAATAAGGACGCTGGTTGCGGAGCACTGCGAAACTTTACCATACTGTTTTAAGTTTCATAATGGTGGAATTTAGGTCAATCAAAGAGAGCATAGCGGCTTGTTGGACCAATCAGCTTCAACTATGGCGGGATCTGGCGGCATGGTAGAATTGAAAAATGTGCAAACTGGCTGCCTTTGATGACACGGCGGGCGGAAACTCACGAGACATCTGAACATCCAATCACGATTATGGTATCCGCCCTCGTGTCTTCTTAGGCTAATGTATAAGAAACCCTCTGAGTTTTTTTTGTTTTCTTCTTGTTGTGTGTTTGAAGGGAATATCGATTTGTTTTCTGAGCGCGTAAAACAATTCTGGAGCTGGACACCCTATCGCACCATGTTTTAGACGCCACTTACTTGCCTGCGCAGGTTCGTCTGCACCACTACGCAGATCGCACGCTGCGTCCCTATGGCCTGACGTTGTACGCCGTGGAGCGAGACCCTCGGCACGCGAGCGGCCTGCGCCACGAGCTGTGGTCGGCCTCGATCAAAGATGACGCGGCCGGCACCTGGACGCGGGTGGTGCGCGCGTTGCCCGCCCTGCGGCACCCGTTCACCATGCAGCTGGTGGCCCAGTCGGCGGTGCGCCGCTGGGGCTGCATCGCGGTCGACGACCTCACGCTGGGACCGGAGTGCTTCGGCATCGGTGAGTCGAGCTTTCTCTGCACGCTAGAGGGATACAGGCCTAAGACAGCGAAAAGCCGAAAGCCTTCTTAGTATGCCCCGCCGCGGTGGTCTAGTGGCTAAGGTACTCGGCTGCTGACCCGCAGGTCACGGGATCGAATCCCGGCTGCAGCGGCTGCATTCCCAATGGAGGCGGAAATGTTGTAGGCCCGTGTGATCAGATTTGGGTGCACGTTAAAGAACCCCAGGTGGTCGCAATTTCCGGAGCCCTCCACTATGTACGGCGTCTCTCATAATCAAATGGTGGTTTTGGGACGTTAAACCCCACATATCATCAATCAACCTTCTTATTATAGTGCTTCTTACTTAATTATATAGTTTAAAAGGGCATGAACTTTAGCTTGTTAGCGTGGCTTCACAACAGGGAACAGTGCGGAGGACACTCGAAAAAAAATTATACTCGCAGAACTTGGCAATGAAGCATTCGCAATTGGTTTCATTGAGCCATGATGCGTAAGCGCACCATCGATCGTACTAAGCGACAAGAAACTAATTATCCCTGCACGTGATCAGCATTTTCATGGAATAGTCGGGACGCACGAGTTAGTCCCTCTCCCCTATATTTTGTGTTTTTTTTATTTTTGTCTCCCAAAAAGTGTACATATTTGTTCCTACGACATAAAATCTCATGTTGTTATTAGCCCAAAGTTCCGTGAGTCTTCCTGGTACCGCGTATCCTTTCATTTCCCTGCTATGAAGGATCGATTGTACAGGTTCTTCCCAAAAGCTTTCCATATGCAATCGAATTGTGCCCTGCCTGCGGTATCGGAGGAACTGGCGCGTGATCTTGAAGTGCCTCCGTGATCGGCCGTTTTTTGTGCAAGCGACAATGCCGTCTGATGATGTCATCGTCACCTTAATGACGCCACAAATTTCTGTGACTTGTGACGTCATTGCGACCTCACAGGATGGCCTCCGTGATCGGCCGTCTTTTGTGCAAGCGACGATGCCGTCTGATCATGTCATCGTGGCCTTTATGACATCACAAATTTCTGTGATTTGTGACGTTGTTGTGACCTCACAGGATGGCCTTCATGATAGGCCATCATTTTTACAAGCGACGATGCCATCTGATGACATCTTAATGACATCATGGCATCTTAATGACGTCACAAATTTCTCTGACTTGTCACACATCGACGACGGGACGGAGTATGACGTAGACATGCCGTCATCACTGGTTGAATGAAAGGACGAGAGACGAGACGTGCAAGAGGCGAGCTGCCGAAGAAGACCAGCGGCCGTCGCGTCCAGTGAGCCAAAGGCGTACGAACATTCTGGGCGCCACACGCTACCAGCGCTCGTCATCCTTTTCTCTAGCCGGCAGGCCACCACTAGCGCTACGCTACACCGTCATTCTGACTTCGCAGGATGGCCTCCGCGATCGGCCATCTTTTGTACAAGCGACGATGCTGTCTAGTCATGTCATCGTGATCTTTATAACATCACAAATTTCTGGGACTTGTGACGTTGTCGTGACCTCACAGGATGACCTTCATGATCGGCCATCATTTGTACAAGCGACAATGCCGTCTGATGACATCTTAATGACATCATGGGATCTTGATGACATCACAAGTATCTGTGACCTCTGACGTCCTTATGACCTGACTGGATAAAGTAGTCCCAAGGTGGTAATTTTTTTCATAGCTCGTGCTGATATCACCGGTGCCGACGCTCACTTTTTGATCGTTTGAGGAGGCATCTAACACTATCACTTTAATTAGGATGTTTATTCGGCGGGTGTCACCCTCAGTCTTAGCAACAACAAAAAAAGAACCCTTGTACTATTGGTGGGTTCTGACTTGCCACCACTACCTCCCTCTCGAAACATACACGTTAACTCTCTTTTATAGATCATTTTATTCTCTTCGTCAGCGCATGTTAACGAACGCCAGATAATAAAGATTACCGGAGCCCTTCATTAAGCCGTCTCTCATTATCGTATATTGGTTTTGGGTCGAGAAGCCCCTGAAAGAAGCCTCTTCTTTTTTTGTTGTTGCTAAGACTGAGGGTGGCTCCAGTTCAAGGTCATTGTTTTTCACTGCATCAATACCTTTATACTTGTGAAACACAAAAAAACAACCTAAAAACCCATGGATAAATCGAGAAATTATCCAAGCGAAACGTCAAGTAAAAAGGTTACGGCGGGCAGCGAGGATCTACCCCGCCAACTCACCAGGTAACGAGAAGTTATTAAATGCAGTCATGAGACTGAAAACAAAGACGCAGCAAGCCAAACAGCATTACTTCAACGTAACTCTTACAAACTTTATCACAAATAGCCCGCAAAAATTCTGGAGGAATTTTCGTAAAAGTCCTGAAGAGTCGTCTACACTAACAGCAGAAGAGAAGGTAGCGAAGTCGAATGCGCATAATGATTTCTTCCGCTCGGTATTCACGACAGATAATGGCATTTCACCTTATTTGGAACAGCACAATACTGACAAAATTGACGAAATTAACATCACAGACGCTGGAATTATGCAACTATTGCTTAACTTGGACCCGAAAAAATCCACCGGCCCGGATGACATACCGAATGAATTCCTAAAAAGATATGCAGAATGGTGTAGCAAGTACCTTGGCCTAATTTTTCGCAAGTCGCTTTCAACATCTACCCTTCCGGAAGACTGGAAAATAGCAAAAATAGTACCAATTCACAAATCAGGAGACAAAAATGGCGTTTCGAATTTCAGGCCTATTTCACTAACAAGCACGTCATGTAACTTACTTGAGCACATAATCCTGAAGCATCTAACTGTTTACTTGGAAAAAGTAAACTTTTTATCACCTCATCAGCACGGCTTCCGCAGCGGCCTATCAACTATTACACAGCTAGCAGAAGTAGTTCACGACCTCGCACTATCAATAAACAACCACGCACAAACAGACATCATTCTGTTGGATTTTTCCAAGGCGTTTGATTGTGCAGGCCATACTAAATTAATTGGGAAATTGGAAAACGTGATTGGCAAAGGCGCAAGATCGGCATGGGTAAAAGACTTCCTCTCGAACAGGTCCCAGTTTGTTGTCTTCGAAAACACACCATCTGAGATCGTACCTGTGACATCCGGGGTTCCGCAGGGGTCAGTCCTGGGACCGTTATTATTCTTAATTTTTATTAACGACATAACTTCAAATATCGAGTGCAACATCAAGTTATTTGCAGATGACTGCATTATTTACAGGGAAATTAATAGCTATACGGACCACCTAATGCTTACCACGTCGCTTAGTAAAATAACGAAATGGTGTTCTGACTGGCAAATGACAATAAACATTAAAAAATCCGTTACCATGACTGTTTCAACAAAAAAAAACAGCCTTCTATGTTTACATACTTCATTAATGACATACCCTTAAGTAAGGTTTCGCAACACAAATATTTAGGAATCACGCTCACTTCCGATCTTAGATGGGATTCACACATCACAAATATTACCGCCGCCGCGTTGCGCAAACTGTTCTACCTAAAACGGTGCCTAAAGACGTCCCCCACTCCAACCAAGCTGTTAGCTTATAGAACGTTCATACGACCGCTTCTGGAATATGCAAGCACGATATGGTTTCCGCACTCGACTACCCTCATGAAAAAGATTGAAAGTGTCCAAGGAAAGGCTATAAGGTTCATCTACAATAAATATAAACGGACTGACTCTCCCACTAACCTCTTGCTGATTCAGGAATAAAAAGTTTGTCAGTTAGAGTGAGGCACGCTCGCCTAAAATTCTTGTTCCAGCTAATTCATAACAGTTACAAGATTGATACGCATAAATACATATCTTTTTCTCAGACCCGCCCTACACGTCACAGACACGACCGCACCATAACCGAATATTCCTGCAGTAACGACACGTTTATGTACTCTTTCCCATGGCAATACGCGAGTGGAATAAACTCGACCCCGTGATAACAAGCACTGACTCGTTATCTAAGTTCGTCGAAATGCTAGATTATTCAGTGTAGAAATAACACTTAATGTTGCGCTAACCGAACAGCCCACGTGTAGCACTTCCAGCTTACAAATCTGTTAATTTCTTGTGTATTTCGTTGCTGCAGCCTTGTATTGGGACTATTCTTACCTTTTTGATGGACTTGTTTCTTTGGTTTATTTCTTCTTCTTGTTACTACAACTTGTAATATAGGCGTGTTTATGCGTAAAGTTGTGCAATTATTCTGTCTTTGTGTGCATATGTTCTTTCTTGTTCTTCCTCATGAATCAAGCCTGCAGATTCACATGTTTCTTGTACACACATTTGTATGCCCTCCTGCTATGCTCTCGGATGAGAGTGGCAGTATTGTAAATAAATAAATAAATAAATACTATGAATATTATGATTATAATCTCTCCCAAGAGTCGTGCCTCCCACGACGTCGTGTATCCGTTTTACTTAACCTATGTGCACCACGGTGTGCCATTCAATAAGAAAATATGATAATGTGTAATGCGCACGCACCATAACCCTTATGTCAACAGCGTATTGTTTACGTGCGTGATGCTTACGTCAGCATTTGACACCGCATCTGTGTTGCCCTGAATCATCGCCACAGCAGATTGAGCAGAGCGCATTGGCGCATGCGCTCGATTTCGTCATCCCACTTTTTTTACTTGTTTCTTTTTTCCCTTCAAGTTCGAACACACTGTCTGTCTGTGGAGACCCTTTTGATTTGATTTGATCGATTGATTTGTGGGGTTTAACGTCCCAAAACCACCATATGATTATGAGAGACGCCGTAGTGGAGGGCTCCGGAAATTTTGACCACCTGGGGTTCTTTAACGTGCACCCAAATCTGAGCACACGGGCCTCGACATTTCCGCCTCCATCGGAAATGCAGCCGCCGCAGCCGGGATTTGAACCCGCGACCTGCGGTTCAGTAGCCGAGTACCTTAGCCACTAGACCACCGCGGCGGGGCTGGAGACCCTTTTAAGAAGGAGTTCGTACAAGTACGGTTATATACGACCAAACAGGAAAATTAAGAAAAGAAGAAAAAAATATCACCACCATATCCACAAATTTTATGATGTTAGGGGAGCTTGCTCGGAGATGGTCGGGTAACCCACAAATCTTCCGTGCATATGTCCCAGAATCGTATGTAGACGTGACAGTGTTGTTATACATATATTACATACACAAAATTTATTATTTACATTTCGATGCACTATAAACATTTTGATGAACTATATGCATTTTATATACACAAGCGACGTTCTTTTGCGAAGCACAAGGAGGGCATTGCTCGATGAGCTCAGGGACTCGTTTCCCTTTGAAGATTATTACTTTATGATCACTATAAAGTATGTTGCCAAAGGATTATCGATGATGGGACGCAATGAAGAATTCGAGAAAGCAACATTGATACAAAAGCGCCTGGTGGTGGTGGGGCGCATGCATTCTTACGATACGCATCGTAGAGCGTACCGTAACATCACGTGTTGGACTATCCAATCACTTTGCAAGATGTCAACATTCAGATCCCCGACGAGTACAAAGGTTTCGTGTTTGAACTCGGTTTTGTACCGATGCATTGCCTTCTCGATGCACTTGGTGATGTCTTGCTCTGGCAAGTTTGGTGCCAAGTACATGGCCATGACTGCTATCCCGGATGAGAGCTTCACAGCGGCGTGCTTCCCGTTATGGCTATGGCTGGTTATTTGCAACGCGAGATCTTCAGCCACATTAGGTAGCTTGACGTCGATCCCGTTACCACCCGCAGGGTGCTCCACTTCTTTGTTGCAGACGACTGGAACGAACCCATTGATGTGCAAGTTCACAGTGTTTCACGTCTCTGTAAGGCATAGCACGTCGGCTGCGGTAACGACGGTATCGTGTTCTATGTGACGGAGGTGTGCGTTGAGAGTCTAGACGTTGAAAAAAGCATAGGTGAACTCGGTTGAAAGAAAAAAAAATTGCCCGCAGCTTCCCTCGGGGGAACACTGAGGAGGATGCGGAAGCATGTAATTGGTTAACGGGTGTTAAATTGCGACTTACTTGGGTCGATGGCTAAATTGGTTAACGTGGTTGTGAAATGGGGTGTTAAATGAGTGAACACGTACGGCACATATGCGAAAGGGCGGTGTTTTATTTATTGCGACGAACTTTGAGGACGATGGCTTTGTGGTCGGTAAAGTAAAGAGTGAGTGGATCGGGTTGCATCAGTCGTAGGTCGAAATTTGCAAAGACGTGGTCGATGCAGGTTCCGCGAATGGTGGTCGGCTGGTGGTGTTTGCAGTCGTCGTGCGTTGCGCGTTTCAGCGAGTGTCGCGACGCCATGTATTCGACTATCCAATCATCCTTGATGACGTCGACGTTGAAGTCGCCAACTAGCATGAACGGTCGATGTTGCGGTTGTTGTTTTCTGTAATCTTGCACGGCCTCGTCGACGTACTTTTCTACGGCCGTCGACGCGCCGTACAAACCAACGGACGAGCAGCAACTGAGCGAGCGAGCGCCGACCTTGAGTATATAAACAGCGCGACGGCGCATGCGCTGTCAGCTGTCGAATGTTCTCGAAGGAGAAGCGCACGCGGCACAGATGGTGGGCGACGGCGCGACGGCGCATGCGCGCGCGTCAGCTGTCGAATGTTCGAGAAGCGGTGCGGACGGCGTGGACGGCGCACTACAAGGCGCGAGTATAAGATGCTTCCGCATCTAAAACTGACGCTTTGGGTGGCGGTGCGCCATCTAGTGAGCATTTTTGGCATTACCGGAGAGAATGCCGTCAGTGACGACCGCAGAAGTGTACACTGACGAAACTGCTGTACACGCCGGAGGCCGCCGGACAACGCGCGAGCATAAGAAGCTTGCCGAGCGAGCTTCTGAAAACTATGAAGGAGCGCCACGTGGCTTTCTCGAAGCGTAGTCATTAGCAAATTAAAGACGAAATATGCCCTGGTAACGTGATAGGCAAACGCTGCTATTGGTCGGCTCGCTTCCCTTTCGTCGGCTGCGGGTGTCTGATCTTGTACGCAGAGGGCACCACGGGCTGGTCGGTAGGGGTGGCGTCACAGGGGGTTCGCTTGTCGAGGCTGGTGAAATTTCGTGACGCTCCCACCAAGCTTCTTTTCGCACATGCGCAGTGGATACCAGTACACCAAGATCACTGCGTCGCCTACGGCATGAAAGTGCGTGCAGTGGTCACATAATTGCTACCGTAACGAGCATAAAGAATAACATGTCCGAAAGAAAAAAATCGGCAGATCCCGCGTACCTAAGAATCGGCGGTATGCGAAGCATGCGGAGAAAAAGTGACCATGTTGCAATTATTTCATTGATCGACACGCCATGAAATGATGCTAAATATGCAAATTTTGCACGCGCAGTCATATGTTAAGGAGTTGCAGATATTCATATAGGCATTTGTTTGCATTTGCGCAACAATGACAACTGGAACTAGCGTATTAGCAACACGAGAACCTGATATGAAGCGCAGATGATCGCGAGGATGCTGGCCCTGGACACTGCTACATAAATCAACTTCAGCGCATGGCAACTAACCACAATTGACGTTAACTTGACGTGAAGGCTGTGTCAAAGGAGTACATATGTGATGTTTATAAAATTGGGTAGGGAGCACTGCCACTACTATTGACGTTTCACGAAGATTAGCGTCGATTTGAAGAGTACTTCTCAGACCTGGCGTAGCTCTGTGGTAAAATGCTTCATTTGCCACGCAGAATTCTCGGGTTAAATCCCAGCTGGGACCCTTACATTTATCCAATGCATTCGTCGGGTCGACGCTACCGATGTCGGGTACTTCTTAACGCTCGCGCGTTAAAATTGTGCGTGAGTTTTCTCATGGTTCCTGGGTAGATACTAAGTGTCAATCAGTTGTGGCAAATACCCGCATACCAGCGGCACATACCTGCCGGTGAGTATGTACAAGTGTCTGAGGGTGTTTGTCGACGTACGCGACGGGATTGTGACATTATTCATGTCTTGAGCAGCATGTCATATACATCAAACCATCTTACCCTCCCATGCTAATTTTGGTTCACGCCCCGCTGCGGTGGCCTGGTGGCTAAGGTACTCGGCTACTGACCCGCAGGTCGCAGGATCGAATCCCGGCTGTGGCGGCTGCATTTCCGATGGAGGCAGAAATGTCGTAGGCCCATGTGCTCAGATTTGGGTGCACGTTATATAACCCAAAGTGGTCGAAATTTCCGGAGCCCTCCACTACCGCGTCTCTCATAATCATATGGTGGTTTTGGGACGTTAAACCCTACATATCAATCAATTTTGATTCACGCCTAGGGGGTGACCACGAGAGCACTCAAACGTAAGCGGCTAGGTAGATAGATACGCTCAAAGTCTATGAAGTTTGCTTAGAAATGCTTCGCATTAAAAAAAATGGCAGCATATCCGCGGAGTTAATGATGGGCAGTGGGGCGAAGCATTCGTCCGACCATTCGTTCTTGCTTCCGTCCGTTCCTGCGTACGTCTGTGTAACCGTCCATGCGTCCATCCACCCGTCCGTGTGTGCGTCTGTTCGTGCGTTCGTCCCTGCATTCGTCCATGCATCCGCGCCTGCGCCCGTTCATGCGTCCATCCATGCATCTGTCTGTGTGTCCGTTCGTCCATCTATTCAGCACTCCAAGTACCACCATCTCGCATCTTTTCATCATATATTCTCCATATAGAAGCACCGCCATCCAGCGGACATTTCAAGGACTAAACGGGAGGTGTCACATGCACACTTTCTTCCGGCTTGCGCTTCGGGTCTACTTCCCACCTTTAACCACCTCGAGTTCATGGTATATACTTGTTCACTGTATTCATGGCTATGCGGCCCAACGCTCGCTAAATTTTTTCTAAAATCAAGATGGTTGCACCCAGCGAGTATAACGTAGCAACCCTTTCTTGTCAGATCGTGCTCAATGTACATTCCAATAGCTGCTAATGGAGATCGCAGCGTGCGCGTTACCTAAAGGCCGAATGCTCCTGTCTCTCATTCCCTCTTGGCAGCCATTAACATGCGCATTGAGCACTACCTTTCATTGTTCAACAACGCACAGAAGAAATCTCTCACCGGAACCACCTTGGAGGTCAAAATCGTAGGACCGCTATTTCGGGTATGTGCCACTGGTGGTTACGTACTACGAGAGACGCACAAGCCACGCCATAAATAGATAGCTTCGCCCCTAAAAAAACCAGAGGCGTGCTCGCTTCAAATTACGTCTGAGACGCACGCGATATAGCGAATTACTTCCGGAAGGCGTCGTGGAATAGGAAGAACATGCCGACGTTCCAATCGATTCGCCGCGTGTCTTTGAAATTTCAGCTCTCGAACAACAATAGACAGATGAAAAGATCCGTATTCATATCGAACGCGGCGAAACAACTTCGCGTGCACGTGCTCTCGAAATTCAATGCGCATAACGAACGCTGACAGCTGCACGAAGGAGCGAAGAATGTTCGTGATTTCCTCGAGCGAAACACTTCCGCCTGCAAACCACGGTTCCGGCTACAGTGGCGTGCACAGATTCGCTGGCGGCGGAGAGAGGCGCTCTGCTGCGTAGCATCGAGAACTCCCTGAAGGTGTCAGGTTCAGAGAATGTTTAATATAAAAAATAAGCAAAATGGTGAACGAAAGGAATTCGAAAAATGTGACGTACGAGGACGAGAGCGCACTCGCAAGGTTCAACAATTATAGAGGAAAAAACGCATGAATAAAAAAGTGCAGAGCCAACGGCGCATCGCCAAAATGGAGTAGATCTGATTTAAGAGACGACGGCTATGACTATCCAGGAGTTCTAGCTGAAGGGAGAGAGGAAAAAAATAAACGCAAGTTGGATTCAAAAGACAGCAACGAGACGTGACTGCAAGATAACTCATGGTGGCAACTATACATACCACCAAGTTGGGGATACGTGCATCAGTGTCACACGCCTCGTTATTTCGCACAAAAAGATATTTTCCAACGTGGCAGAGTTTGTTTCGGGGAAATTTTGTTGTCGGCATCGTTGGTTGTGAGGGATAAAGGAGCGTTGTCAATGAGTGAAAAATTTATATAGCCGCGAATGAATCAACAAACAAGAACAAGTTCCGTTTGGCTGAACCGAACTTGGGACTGATGCGTATAGGAAAGCAGGAGTTCTGGTACAGCAACAGCAGTGCTTGAAACTGCTTCTCAGAAAAGTAAGAAATAAAGAAAAGACGCTGTATTAGTGTCATGTAGTGAACGGAGTCTCCTTAAGGAGCTCAATATTGTGTGAAAGAAGCGTAAAATTTTGCGACGTGCCAGAACACGCAAATTTCTCTACGAGGGGTTCTTTGACAAGCGCACTCATTACAAAGAGCTCAGCAGGGCCGTAGAGAGGGGGCGGGGGGGGGGGTATTCTAGGGTTTTGGGCCAACCAGGCCGCTCATATGTTGGAGGGTGTTTCACCGAAAACAAATATAATAAAAGTTGGTGTTTTGAAGGCCTTCATTCAGCGAGTGTCCAATTCTCTCCCACACCCCCCCGCTAAAAAACCGTAGTCGACAAGCTGGCACTCGAACATAATTAATGCTCACTATCAACAAAACCATCTACAAAGTGAGCAGCTGCGTATCTTCGCCTGTTGCCTCACCAACGTGCAGTTGGCCCTTCGCAGAATCGCAACAGGTAGAATTGTGGCGTAATGCTCAGCAGTACTTAGGGTAGGCACTCTAGTACAGTTTCAAATGGCCAATTTTAGGCGCGCAGACGTTCGTTTTCTTGCGGCGCGGTTGAGGCATGCACCGAAAGCGAAACGTTTGCAAGCGATTGAGAAGGTGATGCGCACGCAGCACGCAGCCTATTCATGTATATATATATATATATATATATATATATATATATATATATATATATATATATATATATGGATAGAATTGTACTCTTAAGGGCTCGTTTTTCCGTGTTTTGACACAAATCAAATGAGATCTAACAGGCAATAATGCAAAGGAAAGTATACAGAAACCTATTAGATCTAGTTGGAATGTAAATTTGAAACAAGAACAGTGGGTGAAAAGGTAGCTATATATATATATATATATATATATATATATATATATATATATATATATCGCTAGAGACAGCTTTTCACCATACCATGCGGTGCCACGGGAATACGGTAGTTCCACTTAATAATGCAGCAACTTCGGCTCGGCGAGTTGCAATATACTCATGATGACGTTTGTGAACACCACAGAGGACTAGAGGTATGTAAGCTGCGTCATTCTTCTAGTCCCGTGTCTTGTTTACGCTGGCCATAATGACTGGTTTGTTCCCTTCCTTCCCATGCTTTCTCCAGGGACACGCATATAAGCGACGACATCATTCATAAATCATATCAATCGAACTAAAAAGCGCTATCCCTCTGTTCTTTTTTTCCAGGCGTCCCTGAAAACGAAACCCGAGAGTATCCTACAGACAGCAGTAACGGTAAGTATATACCCTACAGTTTTTGTTTATCTTCATGCCCTTCATATACGTTAATATTTGTGCCTTTATGATAGCTTGCGCAATAGATTTGAACTATGGTGGAATCGGTCTAATCGGGTGATTGAGTAGTGTAACCTTTTGCTGGCAATCATTAATTTTTGAAATGGTTGCCCATATCTTATGGTGGTAGTACGGTGGCACATATCGCCGGTGATATGTGCAAGTATACGATAGATGTATTTGCATGTCAGTTATATATTCAATAGAGTTTAAAAATTTTCAGTCAGCGTACCTCATTGAATGAAGTTCACCCACATCATGACGAACGCGTTCTCTTGTTTTTCAACAGATGACGCAATCTTGGAAGCACCGCCACCCGAAAAAATCTACGAAGGAAACATCACTAAAAGTGAGTGAAAAAGTCTGAACGCATGTAGTCAACTCTCTAAGGCAGTCGCGGCTGGATAATGAATTTAAAATTTTACCCGTCTAAGCCCTGCCACGCCAATTGTTCGTGAGCCATTGAAAACATGGCTCACCAGAGTTTACCAGGCAAAGTGGGAGGTTTGAACTGAATGCCATCTGACATCGCCATCTTGTAGGTGTCCTCTCCCTTATCTTTATAAGGGTCATTTGTGAAGCAGATATGGCGTCATGATGCGAAAATCGTCTCAATCTTAAGGATGACTGAAATCTGGACAACGATTTTTTTAATACACACAGATTTAGTATCCCGCCTATGCCTCAGCACATGGTCAGCAAAAGGGCCCCGCCGCGGTCCCGCAGGTCGCGGATTCGATTCCCGGCTGCGGCGGCTGCATTTCCGATGGAGGCGGAAATGTTGTAGGCCCGTGTACTCAGATTTGGGTGCACGTTAAAGAAGCCCAGGTGGTCAAAATTTCCGGAGCCCTCCACTACGGCGTCTCTCATAATCAAATGGTGGTTTTGTGACGTTGAACCCCACAAATCAATCAATCAATCAATGGTCACCAAAAGGAGTTTCTATGGAAAAGATTTTAGAGGCATGCCATGCCTTTGTAGGACATAAGCACTGACACAAAAATTTTGCGCATTTTTTTAGTTGTTGTTGCAATAGGTAGCTTATCACCACTTATCGCGACTGGAGACGTTGTTTGCGTGTAGTGCGCAAAGGTTATTTATTTAGAGACGTTTCTAGGGCACCCAGTCGGTTTCAAAGAGCACCGAGCTAGGCAGGAGCAGTTCTGGGGGCAAGGTAAACACAGCTGGCCACGTGAACACGCAAAACGTGACGTGAACGCTGCGCCTGAAAGCGTGCGTGAGCGAGCGCCGCAGCTACAGCCAGCAAAGCCAGCTCACGCGAAGCTGCATGCGCGGAGCAGGAAATCGAAGGCAGCTCAAGGCGCGTGCTGGCAGCCAGCCTACGCTAACTCGTGATGGTTTACGTTGCCCTACTTTGATGTCAGAGTCGCGAGGGGTGCCCCGCCACGGTGGTCAAGCGGCTAAGGTACTCGGGTACTGACCCGCAGGTCGCGGGATCAAATCCCGGCTATGGCGGCTGCATTTCCGATGGAGGCGGGAATGTTGTAGGCCCGTGTACTCAGATTTGGGTGCACGTTAAAGAACTTCGGGTGGTCAAAATTTCCGGAGCCCTCCACTACGGCGTCTCTCATAATCAAATAGTAGTTTTGGGACGTTAAACCCCACAAATCAATCAAGCGCGAGGAATTTCGTGTCTCGCTCACTCGCGTGGCGGGCGAATTGTTAACGCGATGACGTTAGAGCATAGAGTTTCCCAAAATTAACTAGAGGGCACTGTGGCGCTGCGATCGTTCAACGACCATGGGAATGATGGGTAGTACACACATTTGCCTAGTCTTCGTACTTGCGGGTGGCGAATCGTACTTGCGGCTTCGTTTATTGCTGGTTACGGTTTTGTTTCGAAGGAAAAAAGAAACCCTTTGGAACTTAGTGACTTGATTCAATGTGGTAAGTCTAAAAGAATAAGGTTGTGAAGCGCAAACGCTGAAAATTTGCTAAGTTATTTTTTTGTGAAAAAAACAGCTCTAAGCCACACGAATACATACGGAGCCAGAAGCAGGCCAGAAGTATGAAAAATAGACAAATATCTGTACTACCCATCATTCCCACGCTCGCTGAAGCGCCGTGCGTTGCAGCTCCCATAGACACTAGCGCCAGACTTCCCTCTAGTGTATAGTAGAAAACTCTATGCGTTAAAAAGCTCGTGTCGCTGAAAACGCGCCGCTGGCATCGGCCCCGTTGGTTGTGAGTGAAAAATAGTCTGTGCGTCTGTGACCGAAAAATATAGTTACCGAGATAGCCGCGGGAGGCCGCTACTTGCCCATGCGTTTTGGAAGAGCAGTGAAGTGGGAAGGAGACAAGATAAGCAACTACAAGAAAAGTTTTATTCAGAAAGGCAAATTAATACAGCCACTAAACAAATTGAGAAAGTAATCACTGAGAATAATAAAACAGTGTAGACATACAGGAATCTAATTAGACTGTTTGAGCTAGAGCTTGCTAAGGCACGTGGCAAGTCACCCCGGAAAAGAAGACACAAACCCAAAAGTCGGTGGGATGAGGAAGTTAAGAGAGTCATAGCAAAACGTCAAAAGCCTCTAGGGAACACATACATGCTAACCAGTAGGGTGAACCGACAGATGATGTGGAAAGAAAATGGGAAATCTCTCTAAGCTGTAGAAGGAATGCATCCCTTCTGATCAATGAAAATATTAGAAGAAAGGGAGCCCAGTGGCTGGCAGAGGTACGTAAAAAAAGGCAGCTGCGAAATTTTAGAACCATCTAAACTCTCTAAGAAATGAGACGAGCCTAGAGCAGAGGTTTATAACTACAGCTCAAGGTGCTAGGTTAGAAGGGGACGAAGCTATTGCATATATAAGAACAAGGGGGAAAAAAAATTTCAACAAAGAAGTGCTTTATGCACCACAATTGACAAGGATGAATCAAGTGGCGCAATAGCTCCATTTTCAAAACAAGAGAGGGAAAGCGCTGAGAAAAGGGTCCCTAGTAGTACATCAACAGACCAAGATGGCATTCCAATTAGGCTGATAAAGACATTACGTCCGAAGTCTAAGCAGGCTTTGAGAGAGGCAGTGAGCAAAATAATAATCGATGGTGAAGTTCCCGATGAATGGAAACTTAGCTGGATGAGCATGATCTATAAAGGAAAGCGGGACAAAGCTGACATAAACAACTACCGTCCTATAACAGTGACATCAGTGGTCTACAGGCTGGCGATGCAGATTATAAAGGAAAGACTGCAGGCATGGATAGAAGATGAGGGGGTGCTGGGGGAACTGCAGAATGGGTTTCGGAAACACAGGAGGTTAGAAGACAATCTGTTCTCACTGACGCAGTGCATCGAAATAGCAGAAAAGGAACACAGGCCCCTGTGGCTAGCATTCTTGGATATCAAGGCAGCGTACGATAGCGTGGTTCAAGAGGAATTGTGGGGAATAGTGGACACACTAGGCGTGGAATATGTAGTCACTAATCTTTTAAAGGGTATCTATAAAGGTAACAAGGTAATTATAAACTAGGAAAAACAGGTATCCATGCCTGCAGAGGTAAAACGGGGGCTTAGGCAAGGGTGTCCCCTGTCACCCTTATTATTCACGATGTACCTACAAGGATTAGAGGCCAAATTAGAGGGAAGTGGACTGGACTTCAATCTCTCTTTCGTCAAACATGGAAAACTCATTGAACAGACACTACCAGCATTGATGTACGCAGATGATATAGTGCTAATGACAGACAATAAGAAAGATTTGCAAAGATTGGTGGACATCTGCGGTATTGAGGGAGATAGGTTAGATTTCAGATTCAGTAAGGCAAAATCAGCGGTCATGATTTTTAATGATAATAAAGGTGGTTAGCTTAGAATACAGGAGGTCACGCTAGAGATAACAGATAAATACAAATATTTGGGCGTATGGATAAGCAATGGGGCCGTGTACCTAAGGGAACACGAAATATACGTGTCGACTAAAGGTAACAGGAATGCAGCGGTAATGAAAAACAGGGCACTGTGGAATTACGATAGGTATGATGTTGTGAGAGGAATATGGAGAGGTGTCATGGTTCCTGGTATGACGTTCGGCAATGCGGTCTTGTGAATGAGATCAGATGTTCAAGCAAAATTAGAAATTAAGCAACGTGGAATAGGTAGGCTTGCCTTAGGAGCTCACGGAAATACACCAAATCAGGGAGTACAAGGTGATATGGGATGGACGTCATTTGAGGGCGGGAAGCTAGCAGCAAGATAAAATTTGAGAAGCGATTGAGAGAAATGGGGGAGGAGCGTTGGGCTAGGAAGGTATTCAGCCACTTGTACATGAAGAATGTCGATACAAAAATGGCGGAAGCGAACCAGAAAATTGACCGGTAAATATTTGGAAAACAGCAGGGGGTCAAACCAAAAAGAATTATCGGTTAAGAAGAAGGTGAAGGAACTGCGGCTGAGACCGATATGTGGAGAATTAGCATGATTAAGAAGTCTGCACTGGAGATCTATCGAACGTTTAAGCAGGAAATTGCCAAGGAAAGGATCTATGATAATGCTCGGGGTAATTCTCTACTGTTTGAGGCCTGGACGGAGTATTGCGAACCGAGACATATCGCGCCAAATACGAAGGGGTAGACACGGTATGCAGTGCGTGTGGAGAGGAAGAAGAAACTGCCGAACACTTGATGATGTTCAGTAAAGGGCTTCACCCTATAGTTCGGGATGATGGCGCAGAGTTTTTCAAAGCACTGAAGTTTAGGAACAGCGAGGGCAAAATAGACTTTAAGCGGGTAGAATTAACTAGAAGGAGGTTATCTGATTGGTGGCTAAAGTCAAGGCACGAGTGAAATTTAAGCCCCTTCACTGCAAAGTACGCATACTCAGCCTCACTATTTCAACGAAAAAAATAAATCTAGTTTTTGGTTCATTACGTATTACGGCTTGGTGGCGCTAGCCACCACCCGATTTAAAGGGTACAGCCATATCGATCAATCCATCCATCCATCCATCCATTCATCCATCCATGCGCGCGTGATCACACTGAAAAAGCCGCGCATTCGAAGAAAAAAAAAGTACTCAAGGTCAGAAGGCGCGGTAGTTTCTTTGCCATACCACGCCTCCCTGCTTAAGGTTCCAGCGCTTTCGTCGGGACGAGAGAAGATATAACTCAATTGCAGCATGCCACAAATCTTTGT
The DNA here is from genome assembly GCA_013436015.1 of Rhipicephalus annulatus. Lineage (NCBI taxonomy): Eukaryota > Metazoa > Arthropoda > Arachnida > Ixodida > Ixodidae > Rhipicephalus > Rhipicephalus annulatus. The sequence goes on along the minus strand of WOVY01005215.1, from coordinate 84,993 downwards.
AACTCCACTCGCACAGGACGGATTCTTAAATTTGTTTGCGGCATTGAATTCGTGAGGCAATAATCTCTTTTAGTGAATTCATTGCATGGTTACTTGAAAAAGTGTTTCAGGGCCCCTTTAACGCATTTTGTTCGACAGGTGTCACGATAAAAACGAGCCCATTTGGCTATAATAGCGTGTGCTGGTCCAATCTACTGTGTGCGTGTTTGTGTGCGTGCGTCTGTATGTAACAAAACATATGAATAAGTATGCACTTAGCGGTGGAAGAGTGCGCTGGGGGCCGGATTTCACTATCGCGTTCAACTCTTAAAGGCGAAGCTTAAGGGTCCCCTAATGTTTTAGATGCGGAAGCATCTTATACTCGCGCCTTGTAGTGCGCCGTCCGCGCCGTCCGCACCGCTTCTCGAACATTCGACAGCTGACGCGCGCGCATGCGCCGTCGCGCCGTCGCCCACCATCTGTGCCGCGCGCGCTTCTCCTTCGAGAACATTCGACAGCTGACAGCGCATGCGCCGTCGCGCTGTATATATACTCAAAGTCGGCGCTCGCTCGCTCAGTTGCCGCTCGTCCGTTGGTTTGTACGGCGCGTCGACGTCCGAAGTCGCCGTGAAATGAATGCCAACGAATCCACAAACAGAATGATCGACGTCCCTTCGACCAGCGCCGGCCAAACTGTTGGCGGAACCGCTTCCGCATCCTCCTCAGTGTTCCCCCGAGGGAAGCTGCGGGCAATTTTTTCATCTTAATTATGTTTTAGGCCATATTTGTTCTTGACATTTTGTAGGTGTTGTGTATGTCTCCAGATAAATATCTCTCTCGTTATCCATCCCTCGATTTTTTTCACGTTTCCTTTAAGGAATTAAAAGACAGTATAATTCAAAGAGGTAGGTGGCCGTGTGCTGGCCCGGCCATTCGGGCCATAACGAAAGGTCCGCGAGCAGTTCGTAGTGAGAGAACAATTATCTCGAGCAATGGCACGTACCTACGTAAACATTTCTCGTCACCTTTCATAACGTGGATACACTTTTACATAGAAAAAAGCCGCGGTTGGTTCTGCCTTCCTTTTTTTTTGTCTAACACCTCTTACATTTACGCATTTTGAAAAGCCGGTTGACGGCTAGTTCATGTCAGGCCCACGCTGAGGTGTACCTTTTCATAAAGTACATTACTAGACCAGCTAAACCAGCTAGCCCAAAGCTTTCCTTTATGAAGTTGTATTTTTAACAAGCTTTGCCGGGTGGACTCGAAGTTAGCGCTCGGTCTATAGCAAAAAGGCAAACGAGATGGCACCAAAAGACGAAAATGACACCGAAACTGGCTCACCCGTGTAAGAGTATCACAGGTCTCGCTGCCGCTCAGATTTAATAAGATTCAGCAACGCCACGTGTTGTCTCTCTACGGCGCCTGAGTGGTGAAGCCACTTTTTTGTTTTTTTTTTCTTTTTTTTGCTCATTCTACGCGCGTGCATCGTTGAATCTAGTTGAGTGGCTCCCTAGAGCTGGTTGAAATTTCGCCTCGTGTGATTTTTCGCTGACGTTGAAGCGGCTGAAAATCTCTCTCTCTCTGTCCGCCTCAATGTCTTTTTTTTTCTTTAGATTACTTAAACGACTTGCGCACTCGCGCCACCTCACGTGGTCCTCTGGTCGTTTCTTGCCGTTCCCGCAAAATATGGTCATTCTCCACTTGCACTTGCACAACCTTGTAAGCCTTTTACACCTCATTTTCTGTGCTGTTTTTTTTTAGCTAAATGTATCGGGAGACCAGCTTTCTCCTCTTTTCATGTCTCTCTATTTTCCTCACCCGCTCTGTGTATCTCTTTTTTCATTTGTTTTGTTATTGTAGCTCACCTTCTTAATCTGTGAATTAATTGCTAGTGCGTTAATGACTCGCTTGGGCCTATTTTCTGCTTATTGCCATGTCATTACATACAACCTTGCTTGCTGCGCTACCATTTCAAACGCATCCCCTTCATTCTGCATTTCTCGTTATCTTTTATCGCTTTTGTGATTTTGTTTTTTTACGTTTCTATCGCGACCAAAACACCTTTTTTCGTCTTTTTTGCCAAATATGTATGAACAAGTACCACTTTCGAGAAAAGGCGAGGCTAGTAAGTTACATTTCTTCTGCATGTTTTTTCATTATGTTTATTTTTTTAGGTAGCCCAGCTAAGCCTTTCGTTAAGCTCCTGTTTCCATTATACGGTATGTTTATGTTTGTTTATTTGTTTTCCCCGCTAATTAACTTGCGGGAGAATTCGTGCCTCTCTGTTTCATAATTCCTCCTGTGGGATTAGCTTCTCGAGCCGCATATTCATAATCTGCGATTTCACATCCCCGTAGCAACATGGGAGTTACCCGAGGTGCGCTGTAATGAGCAACCCGAGGTTTGTCGTAATTACCCGCTTATAATTATTGCCCTTCAGCTTCAAGACCGTGGTGCTGCTGGCTTTCTGCGCTGCTTTGTCGCTGCTGCGTCCCGAACTTGATCCCGTGACTTCGTTACGTATCGCGGATCACTGTAGTAGCGAGTAAACCATTGCACACGTTCTTTTTCATCGTCCTCGATACAGATCTCCCAGACAACAGTTCTCAACTGCGTTTGCACGTCTAAACGACCAGCCGCTTTCCAAAAATCAATTGACCTTTTTCAGGAGAGTTGCCAGCAGCGGTGACGGCACACATGCCATGTATTTCTAGGGGGTCTCTGGGTGGAGACATCTCAAATTATCGCGAAAAATGTCTGCCTGAGATTTTCTGCTGACAACAACGGAGCCCACTGACCCACAGTTTCGACTTAGGCGATCTCGACTGGAGGCACTACTCGGACATGAAAAATAAAACTCCTGTATATGCTACATCACGGTAGCATGTAGAGTAAATTTACTGAAAAAGGTTCAATTCGGAATGCCGAAACGTTCGAGATTCGAATCAGAAAGTGACGAAGGCGCTTCTGAAGTTTCCGCGGTCTGTTCCACAACTGGCCTCGCTGAAAAACTAGGACACTGCCTCGTTTGTTTGTGCGTGCATGATCTTTTTAACATTTTCTCCCAATCTTTTCTTGCTTACCTGTCTGTACCCTCTTACCGCCCTCCTATTTAAGGGTAGCAAACCGTATATTTATGTCATGGCTAACCCCCTGCCTTTCACTTAACCTTCATCTATCTCTCTCTCTCCCACTCTGACATATTTTTCATGCAGGAAGTTTTTCCCTTCGCGATCTTCTGATTTCTAAGGGGAATCCCCAATTAGATTGAAATTTCTCGTTACATGCAGGACATCATCAATCCACACGCACCAGGATTATTAATACAATGTCCCTTATATTCCTTTTTTTATTCGCTCCGTGAATAGCCTCTGTCTGTTCACATATTCTAATAAAAAAACTAATCCAGCGTAAAATTTTATCCCAAAAGTGAGGCCCTTGCTGTCAAATTCGTGGACTGAGGACAGAGGAAAAGGATAACGTGCAATGCCATTCCAAGGCATAATAAACGGGCCCTGAAACGTGCTCCCGCTGGAGTTACAAGAGAAAAATAAATGCTTTTTTTTTCTCTTCCACAAGGACTATCGCATGTATAAGCTCTCCCATAGTAGAGTACCTGGTACTCTAAATCGTTACCCACTTTTTCTAACCTCCCGCCCCCCCCCCCCTGTATAAGGCTTGCAGAATATCTTGAAAGCACGAGACATCACGACAATACAAATGGCATGCAGGGGAACACAGGTTGGAGTACGTCGGCACCAAAAACCACGAGGATCATTCGAGAGAAAAAGATCAAATAATAAATTACAGCCATGCGATTACGCAGCGGGAACGCAAACTGATCCAGAGTAATGCAAAGGTGGGCCACCTGTCAGCTCGCGTGATTGTTTTTTATTTTTGCATTTTTGTCTGGCGCTCATTTTTTATGGGACTTGGGATTTCTGTATGCAAAAATACACACTTGTTCAATTTTTTTCTGAGACATTCTTTTGTCTTGCAGGTAATATGTTAGGAGAATACAGAGTTTGTAGTAAAATATTCAGAGAACAATAAAATAGTGTGACAGTTATCTCTCACACACACACACACACACACACACACGCACACGCACACGCACACGCACACACACACACGCACACACACACACACACACACACACACACACAAACTGTAGTACCTCTACTGATTCTGCAATGGACGCGTATCCCAAACGATCGAAACGCAGTCACAGAAAGGGTGCTTTCTCAAGTACTTCCATTAACCTTCTCAACTTGTGTAAAATTATTACACCACAGCGAATAACAACGAATGACGTTACCAATGCTTTCCCTAAGTTACTTGGCTGCTGGTTTAATTCGTTGTTGTAACAAGGAAACTAGCACCTCGAACAAGTTCCCTTGTTTCGTGCTCACAAAAGACCTCGTGTCTTTACAAAAAATAATACATGAATAAGGCAGCATAACCTATCTATCTATCTATCTATCTATCTATCTATCTATCTATCTATCTATATCTATCTATCTATCTATCTATCTATCTATCTATCTATCTATCTATCTATCTATCTATCTATCTATGTCTGAAAGAAATAACCTAGTTCATTAACTTAACTTTCTTTTTCACGGGAAGCAAGGAGTCCGAATAAGAGCAGTTGATTTTAGGCGGTACATTGTAAGACGACGAAAATCCCTCTTCTACTAAAAACTCACATGGTGAGCTCCCTTGGCTCCCGAAGTCATTCGAGATATTCTCAAGGGTCTGACGAAGCTTCTCTTTTCTTCTCTTTTTTCCAGTCGGCAGGCTTTCTTTACTGCGTGCAGCTCAGGAGCGGAGTGCGCGGTGTAGCCGTGCCTTCGTCCCAAAGGGATTAAATACTCGGAGTGCGTAGCTATAAAAGATACGCTGACTGAGTCCCAGGAGTCGTACCCCAAAAAGTGCTCTTGAGGATGCGAGGGCACGTGGCCAGCGTCTCTCGTGTGCCACAGCTAAGCCCGATGTAGATGTGCATACGCGACTGCAGTTTGAAATGCATGGTCGTGAAAGTTTGCCATTTCTACAAAACACAAAGTATACGCGCCAAACGTTTCTACTGTTTAGCGGTTTTGTATATGGATTCAAAATTTTAGATAATCCCATGATTCATGAAATGTGAAATCTGAAAAGCAAAACCCCACAGGGTTCCTTACGCATTCCTTTAAAACGGCTGGAAGGCAAAAACTGTTTTCTTTTTTCACTCAGCCGGTAGCATAAATCCTGCCACGCCACCCTTCGAAAGCTTTCTGTACCTAACGTCGTTCTGCGCTGCCTTCAATATCGGAAGCACATCACCTGGTTTTACATGAGGCGTTTAAGGCTTCTGTCTTGGAAAAATAATAACGGAGGCTGTACTCGAAGACATTCAATGAAGACTTCGTACGAGCTGTACTAGAGAAGGATTCAAGTCTGGGCGTGTTAATTAAGGTCGATGTCTAAAGCAGTGCAAAAGACTGCAGCACGAGACAAAAAGACCACAGGACAGCGCCGTTGCTGTGCGATCTTCTCGGTCTTGCTCTCAGTCTTTTGCGCTGATTTAAATATGAATCTCTGCTTACGCGTCACGGGGATGAGAATAGTTGACGAGTCTATAGCTCATAAAGTCCATCTATCTGGGTGTAGCACTTACAACGTTGTTTAAGTCCGTGTCGCTCAGTTATAAAGACGTCAGCGCTGCAGCTATGAAACGGCGGGTGGGAAAGTGAACGAATTGCTTGCATATCGAAAAAAATGAAAAAGCCTGTTCACTGAATAGGTTTGAAAACGGGCCGCTTAGAGAATATATTAAACACGCCTATGTCGCTCGCATGCGCCTATGCTCCCAGTGGCATACTCTCGCACCCAGACGCCACTTCGTTATGGTGTGTATCCATTGTGCTAAGTTACCACGTCAAGTGGCAGCTGTGGGACTCTAAAGCTTGGAAAGTCCCCTACGCACGACTCTCCCGCTTACAAGAAGTCATCTGTGCAGTGCATTTTACCGTCTTTGGAAGCGCAAAGAATCAACACAAGAGCAAGGATATTATTCAGCACTGCCTCTGAAGATCACAACACGACGTGGGAATCATGCCGGTGCGATATTTTCAGATCACACAGATTTCCACCTACAACAAAAAACGATGATCTCCGCCAACAGGAGATAATTGCGATCAACAGAAAAAAACTACGAACCGATATACGAGTAACTGCCTTATACTACGTGCATTCAAGCGCGGCGCCAGCTAATTTGCTTTACAGTGATAATTCGTGTGCGGTAGGTCTGTAGTATGTAGCACCACATCATTCCCGTACTCGTTCGCCAGTCGCATGCCAGTAATAGGGATTATTACAAGTCACGTGTGTACGCACACTCCGCACGTTTGCTGCAAATGTAACGGCCCAGCAGTGCAATGCAAAGAGGCATGAACGGCGGAAATCGTGGCTATCGACTCGCTCGAGCTGCGATGGGCCTTGAATGTCGCTATGGGCGATCCTGTTATTTCAGCCGGCGTCAGCGTAGCGCTATAAAATCTTGCCCTTGCTTGTGTGCACTTCTTCACTGCGTGTGCGATGCCGGCTGAACGCACAAGAACAGCGGCTTCAGTGTTTCTTTCGACAGCACGTCCGTCCTGCGTATACTTTCGCAGCCTACAGTGCATGTGCTGTAGACATTTCGGACTGCTGAGGAAGGTCTTTTGGACGTCTCACACGAGAAGAGCACAGATTTTCAGGAGAGGAAAAGCGTGAAGCATGCTCATAGCAAGAAAGTGGGCTGGGAAGATTCGCATTTGATTTGCGGAGCGTCTGCTAGCATGGCAGCCCATAATGTTGCTTCGCCCCCTTGTATATCTATCTATCTATCTATCTATCTATCTATCTATCTATCTATCTATCTATCTATCTATCTATCTATCTATCTATCTATCTATCTATCTATATCTGTCAGGTCGGCATGGATTTGTTCAGATCGCTTCCCCAAGTCTTCAGCTAATAACCTCTGGATTGTTGTCGCTATACCGACAATTCGACTAGATTATGCGAATCCGAAGCCGTTAAGCTAGCTACTACTCCTTTCGATGTGGCCAACTTTATCGTCCAAAAAAAAAACGCTAAACCTGCGTGGAACGCACAGCACTGTCATAGCGAAAGCTGGAAGAGTGGCCTTTCGCTATCAGAGCTTTTTTTTTTATACTCTTTGCTTCAAGCACACTTGTATGGGTATCCACCACGCCATAAAACATTCTGTTTTAGACAGGCATTCACTATGCCATCCTTCCTCATACTTCGGAGAAGCGTGGCACCCACTGTACACATGCGTGCAACTTTGTGCAATTTTTCTGTGCTGTGGTTGAGTACGATGAAGAAGTCTGACAGAAGATTTCGTAATCCCCACAATACCCCTTTGTGGGTATTCACCACAGTTAATAGGTGAACAAGATCAAGCTTTTGTAAAGTTTTGGAGAATTCGAGGACTCTTCCATTCCGCAATTCGCATTATGTGCCACCTGGTTGTTCCTTTGCTGTTTTAAAGCGCTTTAATACTCATAGTAACGCGTTTTTTTTTTGTTTTTTTTTGCCGACATCAAGCTTGTCTAAGGGCAGTTTGCAAAAGAGTTGCAAGCGATGGTATGGCTCAGTGTGTCTTTTAGAATGCACGGTTGGCACGTAAAGAACCCGGGTTTGAATCCCATTGTTTCCTTGGTGTTTTTATTTACTTTTTTATCATTTCGTGCGATAGTGGTTACGTAGACCAGTGACGGTGGACAACTTCGGCACGCACGCGAACCGTGCTGTGATGTGATAACAGCTTTCACTGTAAAACATCATTCTCCGCCATGGTACCCCATGCAGCTGCTCTAATCGCCGATCGTGGTGCAGCATTTCATGCGCAGTTACCTCGTTCATCTTGCATCTGAGGGCAAGATCACACATGAAACAGCAACCACCCGCAGGCCAATGAGTTAACTGAGTGCCTCAACAAAATGATTGCAGATATGCTTTCGATGTATGTAGCCTTGATTCACAAGAATTGGGAACAAGTCATCCCATACGTAACATTTGCTTATAACACGGCTCGCCAGGAAACCACCGGATGTGCACCTTTTACTCTCGTTAACAGCCACGACGTCGTCAACATGATCCTCGACGTGGTGCTTTTATACTGAGAAGTGTGCTGGTTTGGGCTAGTTGGTATGACATGAGGATAGTTATAGCATGAGAACAAAACGATGAACGTCTCCTTGTCCCTTTGTCGTCGTTCTGTTGTCGCGCTATAAGTATCAGCTTCTATACTAACTCCGTCTGCCACCGCCTATCTGTATACAAACGTCTTTGTTAAGCGCTCCGAATCAGCACGGAATCTTCCGTGGCAACGCATTTTGTCTTGTGAAGGGTTAGGTGATCGCCGATACAATAGCCATCACAGCGTGGTGGCGTACAAAACGCGTGATCGATATAGCCTGCATTTAGATGCCTATACGACGACGAAACCGCTCAGAATAATTGTTGTGCCGGTATTTTGGAAGCAACCGTGTTGTTCAACGCTTGGGTGAAGTCAGTTATGAAGTCATGCCAGCAGAGCAATCCCGCCACTCTAGTACAACACGTTCTTCTGATGTGGTTCACGTCACCAGCTAGGATGAAGCCGTACGCTGACAGCAAGCTGCGAGCTTGTTATTGCCACGGCTGCCGTAAAGTCAATTGTGTATCTTTTAGGGGCGAAGCTCTTTAAGGCGTGGGATCGTACATCCTCTGAGGTATGTAGATGTAGTAGTAGTAGGTAGCCACCTCTAGATTAGTTCTTGCAGTCTTCACTAGTTGGCAGTAGTCGATGCGCGATGATATGAAACTAGATGGCGGTACTTGAAGTCGATGAATAGATGTGAGATGTTATAAAACTAGATGGCGGTACATGTAGTTGACAATGAAAGATGCGAGATGTTATAATAGGAACGATGTCGCATATGGCGTGGGTGATTGGCGGAAGGCATTCGTTCGATTTAGTGCGGCGACGTACGCTAGGGGGAGCGTTGCGATAAAATTCGTTCGCTGTTGGCGCGCCGTGAAGCTGCGCGACACCGCTAACAAGATCCTGCCGTACGAGAGCGGGAGGCCCAAGCGGCACGGCATACACACACAGCGTTTCTCACGTCTTTAAATGATGATCGGCTGGGCGAATCACACAGAAGATTCATGGTTTACCGATGATTCCCTCCGGAGCTTCGCCCACTCATCGTCATTCTTCCCGCGGACTTGCTTTGATTTTTTCTCCTTTCCTTGGTGCTGTCATATACTGTTTAAGGCATCACTAACTTTCATGGCTCGGTTTTCATTTCTATTTCAAGCTACAACATCTAGACGTAGCCATTTTCGTTGTATTTGTAAGGAGAGGTTACTGCCTCGTGCTAGTGGCTGCGAAGGAAGAAGTTGGTGGCTGTTGTGACTAGAAGTAAACCGCCGTTCGCTCCGCGTCGATGTCATTGTCGTTTCCTCTCGTGACAATATATATAGCAACTCTAGTGGCAATGGCCGAGGATGCTTGCGGGCCAGTTAAACGTTTCAAAGTTCATGCTTGCCTGCTCTTTCGCAATCCAAATGAAGTGGTCAATGCTGATCGTGCATCGCGTTACTGGTGTCGGATAATAATGATACCGGATCACGTGAAACTGGAAGCGAACCAGGACGCAGCAAGTGTGGCTCGAGGGTGCACAACAGTCTGAGAGCCCCAATGCCTCGGAAAACCCTATCTCGGTCCCGTGTGACTTTGTGGCCGTGCGAAATTACCCCAATGGGCATTAAGCGTATCTGCTCACTGCCCCAACGAAAATCTCTTCGCAACATTTCTTTTTAACATCTATCATTCCCCTCACCCCTTTCCCCAGCACAGGGTAGCCAGCCGGTCTAAGAACTGGCTAACCTCCCTGTCTTTCCGCTTAAACTTTCTTCCTCCTCCTCCTCCTCTCATAAGAAGAAAGCTTTCAGATGGTGCTGAAAACCAACAATGAACTACCAAACTCACATTTCCTGGATAAAATTCACCTAAGAAAATACTCTGCGTGCTACCCACCGTGTTGTTAGAACCCCAACATGAATTCACACTGCATGTGCATGCCATGTGATCCTAGGGCTGCTCCACATTTACATAAAGAGCGTGGATGGAGGGGGGGGGAGCTTCCGGCTGACGACAGCCATGACCATCATATCAGTTTGATAGACAGGGCACACAGTATTAAAGAGCCTGTGGCGCTCTGGGCTGAGCGCATCCAGCACCGATCAATGGTACACCGAGAACAAGCTTGCCCCGCGCCACAAACCCCTTCAAGCTGCATCTGCGTCGTGACACCCGCTAACGTTTTTTTTATCCTTACTATGCAGGCTACGGCTTCAGCTCCTGCGGAGTGCGTGGCCGGTTCGGGCCCACGCCGCAGGACTGCGCCGCCTGGTACGCCAACAGCAGCACCCGCGTCGCTGTGCTTACCAAGAAGCAGCAGGCGGGCGTCCAGGTCTGGACGGTGCCGGACTCTGGCCTCTACACGTGAGTGCCCTCAGGGCCTCTGGCTCCATTGTAACAGTAGCGTACTGTGGTTATCTATCAAGCTACCAATGCAACGCCCAATAGTGACCGTTAGTTAAGGAACGTGAAGGAACCTGTTGGGATTTTTCGGATGTGCTCTCCGAGACTAATATCCTGAGTGAATCTAGCCGGACACAGGTGGGACTAGAAGCGCCACTCGCTCATGTGTTTTGGAAGGTGTCTTATCATGTTTCTATTGTACTTGGTGACATAGGCACACTAGAGGTAGGAATGCAGCCCGCCTTGTATAGAAACGAGAGAACGGTACTCCTTCTGGGATATCATAGACCTAACTGAACGCCCACAGAAATACAAATCAAATCACGAGTCACACGGTATAATAATTTAGATTGTACCACCAGGCAAACAAGTGTAGCCGCACTAGTAGAAGTGAATTGTATAGAAGCCTTGTCCCACCCAAGATGGTGAAGACATCATTAACTATAACACTACGCTGATAATTTATTTAACCACATCGGACTCGTCACATTGCTTGTAGCATACACCTTGTGCTGTGCCGTTAAGCCAGTATGCCACACTTTGTCTTCCCAATAACTTGCATGATTAATGGCTGCTCTCTGTATGCTTCGTTCTTCTTTACATTGCAACACAATTTTAAGTATGCGTACTGACACTGAAAAGGGAAGTTCATGCAAATTTTTTCACTCGCGATAACATGTGAGATTTATGTGAACCCGCGGACGGGCAGTGACGGGAACCAGCATTATGGAGCAGCCATTGGAGCAGGCGAAATCTATTTTTTGGGGCAGCTACCTCTGTTTGGAGCACGCAAGGGCTTTTCATGATACACATGGATGAAGAAGATTTAACTTTGATTTAGATTAATGTTCCACCAGTCTACATGGTCATTTATACAGAAACAGCATGCCCACAAAATAAGCTCAAAAATAATGTAGAAGCGGTGACATGAAATAGTGAAGGATACTGCAGCCGCAAGCTGGCTGCAGCATGAAACTTTAGCAGCGCGCGCACACACTCACTTGCGCACGGGGAGGCAGGGAGAGGGGGGCGAGGGGGGGTGCAAAGCCAGCCTCATGCACTGATATCATAGAGAAGGGGATGCGAAGTGAGCCCCACGCATTGACAGGGAGGGGAGTGCTGCGACGAACGTTCGCCCCTTTCTGAATGGTATAACCAACGCCGACTAAATTTCAAGGCCGAAAGGCTGCCGCAGTGACGTCAGAGGTTGGAGGCCCAGTTGCCCAACTGAGCATGCTCGGTAAGACTTTTTTTCCACATCTTTTATTCGGCCCAATCAAGCCGCAGCAGCTGCGAGAGTGGGAGCGTTGGTTCTCCTAAAACGTGAACGAAACGCAGGCTTTCCGCCGCGTTCGTGGCGTAACTGGGCCCCCACCCTCTGACGTCACTGCGGCAGCCTTTCGGCCTTGAAATTTAGTCGGCGTTGGTATAACCTGGTGCGCGCCTATGTGTCCCCCCCCCCCGCCCCCCACCCACACACATTCAAAGCTTGCTACAGTAAAACCACGCTATTACGTACATATGCGCTGAGAACGCGGATAACTACGCACTAAACGTCGTATGCATTAAATGAGCACTGACAACAAATTTACTCATGTCAAGATTTTTGCGTCGACGAGTAGCTATGGGCGCCCTGGTAGCGATTCGCGACCTATAACACATCTGAGTGACGACTGAGTATCTGTATTATTTATTAATATATTCGCTTTCGAACGCGGTTCAAAATGGGTGGAGAGCCCGCCAAATGGACCACTACCGGGGTACGTCACCGCGTGACATCATCGGTGCACGTGCAAGGCGGCGGTTGGCAAAACACTCTTGCCGGTGGCTGAGTGGGGTGCAGTCGCTCGGTGCTTGGGGCAAGCTTTTAAAGACAGTCTTTTTTTGGGGACCTTCAACGCAAAGATTTTGGTATGTCTGTCTGTCTGTCTGGACATTTGTCTGTTTGCCTACTCTTAACTGCATCGGGTGTTTGTAACGGCTGACCCCATCCGCAGCGCCCACCAATGTTGCTCAAGACTCAGCGTTTATACCTGTAAAATCGTCAATTGAAAAGCAATTATTGTGCATGTCTAGGGCACCATAACAACACGTATGTATTCTGAATGTGCGTCTTGTACTAGAAAAGGCATACATAAGTAACTTTAAGGACCATAGCGCTTATCGCGCTGTGCTGACCATGCAACGCTTGCACGGAAAAGCGAGTGTTTCCAACGCTTTGCTAAGACGAGATGGTAGTGGCACCTACCCGTCGCCTTGCGTTCTACACCTTATAACCTCTGAGACGGGCACGCACACCCGTCTCAGAGCCACGCGCTTTGTTTTCTAATCTAAGAAAACTGCCAGATGGCGCTCATATCTCACGTGTGACGTGACTTGATGCGCTCGTTCACCTCCGCTGCACGCTCGTGGCACTCTAACGCAGCGCCTCCAGAATACCATTCACCGTTAAATGTTTTCTACACTCTCCACACGCAAGGCTATCGTCTTTCGACGACATTTACAGATTAACATGAAGATACGGGGGCATTTTTTTTTTAACCTTAATTTTCATCTTACAGTAGCAACATTAGCTGTGGCATGTGTCAGAGAACATCTAGGTGCGTCGTAAAGTGCGCGATGAAATATTTGCCATGGTGGCTGGCTTTTTATCTCGGAGAAGTGGACACACGTGGCGGCCTGTGCGAGGACCAGCAGCACCGTCTTCGGAAACGTGCAATGTTGACCGTGGCGTATAGTTTGCGTTGAAAGGCGTCGACAACATTGGTTCATTTTTGCGAACGGTGAAACTGGGAATGTGTGCAGTGTGAATAACGCGATGCGTCCTGTTTGCGAAAACACTAGTGTTCTTTGTGGGCCGGTTACAGTAACTGATTGTCGATGTACCTTTGCGATCTTACATTTTAGTCAAGGTAAGAATGCATTTGTTGCAATCATCTGCGAGTGGGTACATCTCAGCGTATGCGCGGCATGCAGAAAAATAAAAGTGCATGATCTCCAAGTGATATATACGACTAAGAATGAGCTCCAAGCATGTCGTAGCGTTGCCGAATTTACATATACGCTTTACCACGGCTATAACTCGTAATAATGGATACTCGTAATAATGGAGCTAACTCCACTACGGCGTCTCTCATAATCATATGGTGGTTTTGGGACGTTAAACCCCACAAATCAATCAATGGATACCTGATACGTGTTAATGTGAACAGCGGTGATTTTCATTTATCTTCTTTGTACTTTTATGGCTCGATCCTTATGAAGAGGCGTTGCGCATAGGAAGTTCGTGTATCAGGCCTAAAGGAGCAATATAGTTACGAGAACACGTTATATAGGTGTCCAATGCAGCAAGGTAATTGTGCCAGATAACATTACATATTATTAAGTTGTCCGGTTTTGATTGATATGTGGGGTTTAACGTCCCAAAACCACTATATGATTATGAGAGACGCCGTAGTGGAGGGCTCCGGAAATTTAGACCACCTGGGGTTCTTTAACGTGCACCCAAATCTGAGCACACGGGCCTACAACATTTCCGCCTCCATCGGAAATGCAGCCGCCGCAGCCGGGATTCGAACCCGCGCCCTGCGGGTCAGCAGCCGAGTACCTTAGCCACTAGACCACCGCGGCGGGGCCAGTTGTCCGGTTTTACACCACATGAACTTTCACTGGGTTATTGGGAAACACAGCAGTAAAAATTTCACTTTAATTTTCACGAGGATACGTTAACCTCAGCCTACCGCACAGCAAAAAGTGTTTCGTTTTTTTTTTTTTCAGTCATCTTCGATCAGACTTTTGCGCAATGGTTGAGAATCTCATTCGTGACGTCAAGCGCAGCAGCTCAATATCATGCTGTTGCCAATGTTGTACCTCCTTAAAACTCCATTGCACATGCTAAGATGGAAATTGAATAAGTTTACATCCATGCTATGCAAATATTTCTCAAAGTGTCAGTCACCGTGTACATTCAAAATGTTCGCTTACGAAAAAGATCAGATTTTTTATGGCGGCCATCTACGTGGTTGAAGCCCACTGCATGCTAGTCGCGTCTCTCACTGCTCTAAATAAAGTTTGTCCATCCATATACGACGAGGAAATTTCCACACTATGAGCACTGACCCTTCCGCGATCCCCTTCTTTAAAAAGATGCGACTTTAGAACATAGAAATGTAGAAATTTCTGTCGAACGAATGCAGACAAGCAGCTATGCTACGCAGAAAGATGCCCCCGGCGGAATTTTTTTGCCAACCAGCACCTGCTCCGAGAGAGGGTATGGTGGGCGGGGTACCCGCAGTGACGTCACAGTGTTTACTAACAAGGAGCGGTCTATTGTAGTGCTGGCAGCGCTACTTCACGGCCACGTCGAGGCAGCTGCTCAGTTGATCCCGCTTCCGCAAAAAATGGTGACGTCAAACTGTTGTTTTGTCTGCTAGGAACACACGTACAGTCAGTCCAGCTGTATCTTTGAAGGCGTAGACATGCCTCTGTCGCCAGCATCGTCGTCCTCGCCATTGTCGCGGTCAACATCGGCAAGTGATGACGACAGTGACCTGGAATGGGGTATCGCC
Organism: Rhipicephalus annulatus; assembly: GCA_013436015.1. NCBI lineage: Eukaryota > Metazoa > Arthropoda > Arachnida > Ixodida > Ixodidae > Rhipicephalus > Rhipicephalus annulatus. Next base: position 69,858 of record WOVY01005215.1, on the reverse strand, counting down.
GCGATTCGCGACGATCCTTGCTTGACAAGCTGCGCGTTAAATGCAATATACTTATCAGTCCCGGGCGTGCGGTAGGAGCTCAGTAACACCAACTACGCACCTGACGTCGCGGACGTTTGGCGAGTGAATCGCTGCTTTCAGCTGCAGCAAGACACACGGTAGGAATAGCTCCAGCCTCGAGAAGAGGCTTCGTACTGCCAGTGAAACCCAACTGGTTTGCCAACACACAATTTACCCTGTAGCAGCTCGCCGCAAAGTGAAGGAAGCAAATGCAGCTATTCTTCACTGGCGTCCAGTCACTCTGTCTATCGGCTCGGCGCGTACGAAGTCAACCCACTGGCTGCGTTGAGTTTCGTGGCTTGGAAATGAATGAAACGCCTTGCACTTTCCGCGCCTCGACGTGCAGGTTCTCACTACGCAGCGGTTCCCCGACATTTTGGCACGTATTGTCACTCTGAGTGATCGTACTCACACGCAGTGGAGCACAACGCAAATCAGTCGATGCGACACGATGAATCGCACGCACGCTTCAACACAGCAAGGAGAGCCACTAGTGAGAGCATGGCCGGGAGGTGGCTCCAAACAAACTCGGAGATGGTTGACGTCATCGTAGCTTGCAAATCGTCACTCAGGATGGTATTTTTGGGATTTATTAGACCGATCAAGTAGCACTAATGTTGATGTCGCAGGGCAGTCTATTTTTAATTTTTTTTCTTCTTCGTAACTTTTGTACGCTGTTTGACGTCAAAATAATATAACTTTGACGCGACAAATGCCATTAAAATTTGGCCAAGAAGACCTATGCATACCAAGTGATCGAACGATGGGCACATCTCGATCTCGATATTTATGTCAGTGCTCCTATAAAAAGGGGAACTCCGGCGTATTTTCGATAATAACCGATTTCAATACAACTTTGAACATGTGTTCTTGTCGGTGCCGTGGTGATATGTGCCAAATTATACAATGGTAAGTCATTTAGTTTTTTTTTTTTTGAGAACGAGCTTTAAAATATGTCGCTGATTTTGGAATCCCACCTGTAAACGCGGGCCACCATGTGTATGTGGCGTCAGGGTCTACTCTTTTTCAAAAACCCCGCCTTTCCCAGCGGACGGATGCAGCGTGAGCTTTCTTCTATGAGGCGATGACAACGCGAGCACAGTTAAGTTTTGTCAGCTGCACACTGCGTGTTAGTCGTCTTTGGCGTAGGGTCTTACAATATTGAGCAACGAGGAAATCGAGCCGAGGCATGCCAGATGCTTTACGCGTCGGTGGGTCGCACGCGAAGCGATGCTTCCGCGCTGAGATAGCAGCTGCAATTATAGTTAAACTTGTCACTAATAACTTTAACCGAGCTATCACAGCTTGATTTCGGGTTGGATCACATCGCAAATTTGCTTTTAGGGCTATGTTTACACTCTGGCCAGCCGCGGCTGGGTGCAGCGAATCTCGTGGCATCATCCGATACCCACCATGAACGACAGAGCAGCTCCCGGTTTCTGTTTCGACTCGCTGTTTATTGCCTAATTAAATTTTTTGACGAGTGCCTTGGAAAAATGAACCACCTCAACTTTTACAGGACTGTCAGTCGATACCATTTTAAAGCAGCTTTATCTCCATATCGTCTAAAATGCACCGCAGTTCCCCTTTAAGTCACCAAGTACATATTCTTCACGTGCGCCATCGGCGCTAAAGAAGGAATAAACACAGTGTCACATCAAATATTCACTAAAGTAACCACCACAAAGCCATTTCTTTCTGTATAGTGTGTGTGTGTGTGACACACACGCGCTATACAAAATATAAACTGCCTAATATAACCTAAACTATATTTAAAGTTTAATGTTTGGGCCGAGTTAAATGGAGCCACCTCGCGACATCTACCTAGAGTATTGCTCGATTGCAACAACTAGATTAGAATTAGATGTGGCCGATCCACAGGTGTCAACGTAATTTTTATTTGTACCAAACACAACCAATAGAAAAAGAGGAAAAAAGCATAACACTAAAATTACGAGAGAAAAAAAACACAGGCACATTGAGGTCAATCTTAAAGTACATATAACTCTAATGACAGCTGTAAACGTATTAGATGAGAAAAGTAGCCAGCCCCTGCATAGCTTCGATGACAGCAGACAGTCTTAATGCAGGGAAACCACAGCCACTTGCCTGTATGCACGTTGGCAGCTTGCGGCATCACGTATACTATAACTCTTCGATGACGGATTCGTTGAGCATCATTGCGGGGCTCGCTGTGAACATCGTCCTTCTGAACAGTGAGAGCCTCTCAGTTCGTTCCTTCATCACCAGGATTCAGACGCTCGTGGACCAAGAGTCTGAGTTCGCGAAGACGATTCAGCAGCGTCGAGTACTGGAAGCTTTCTTCACCGTGTGCTGTGAGAACGTGCGGTAGCCGCATAGTACTTGTTTGACGCCTGTTCGACATGACCATGGCCTCGTAGTTGTCGTAGTGCTCCAGAAACGATGTCATCATCACGTTCCTCAGCTCCGGTGGGCACTGCGAAGTTCCATCGAGGCAAGCCTCGATTGCGTCACAAACGGCCACGCGAATCGTTTCGTGCTGCACCAAACAGTTGTAAAGGGCGGAGCTGCTTCGCCACACGTCGGCGTTGAGGTTGGAAACGTTCAGAAATGGGTCGGGCGATAGCAGGGATTGGATTGTGACTAGTAAATCCGAGATCCTCGTCAGTGTGGACCACCTCGCTGTTGTGGAACCGTTGAGCAGCATGTCCAGCAGCACTCGGCCAGTCTCGTGAAGGTATGGATGAAAAGTGATGCGACCACCGTCGGTGTTCATCAGCCGGACGCGTGGTGGACTTACTGGATATATGGGCGGGCACCCTATCAAAAAATGAAAGAATCCACCCTCGTATGGAGTGCCCGCGGTGCCCACAACAAGTGCGTGGACCCTGCCGATGTCGTCCTCATGGGGCGCGGTGTAGATTCCGGCAGGTGGATTTTCGATCACGTCCGTGATGTCGTTCGTGATACGTTGCGGGAACAGCGGCGTCGCTTCTTCGAGATACGATTCGGTGGGGTCCCAGTCGTACGGTGTGAGCGCGAGGAACTCGTCCTCGATCGCTGCATCGCTGTCAGACGATTCGTACATAAAGTACTGCCCAGTCTCAGCTCGGGACGAGTCTCGGGTCTCGGTGCTAAAGACAGTGCTGGTAGTCTCGGCATCGAGTGAGCCGATGTCGTCGGAATATTCGGGTGCAGCTGGCATCTCGGAGACGGTACTAGGTTGCTCACTGTGCCGCTCGCAGAAAATGGAGCAGCCTCGATGTTTTGGCAGTTCGCAAAGCAAGAGACCCCACGGACTTGGCAGCCTAGCGACGAGAAATGCTGCTGTGACTTGCTCCTTCTTGTCGTACAATGCTGACAGCGGTGTGGTCGTGAACTTCTGGAAACACGGCGAACGAATGTGTGGTTCAAAGAAAGAAAAAAAAAGTACTATCTTCTGCAGCCCTTGCGGGAGCGCTGCTCAGCGCTTCGAGGGAAGGTGAGGGAGGGGTGGAAAAAAGAGTCTAGAAGTAGTTAGGAGGAGAAAGGTTGGAGCTACGTGACGGCCATGGCTGGTAGACCAGAAAGCGGACGAATAGGGGCTGGTGTGCGCTCGGGGTGACGCAGTTTCTCTCACCATTATGACAAAGCAGTGGAATGCTGGCGATACTGGTAATCTGCAACCAGCTTGCTGTACGCGTAACTCAGAGGACGACTCCCCCTCTCTCTAAAGGGCATTGTAAACAGCGGCTAAAAAGGGAGAGCAAGAACGAGAAGAGAGAGGACAAAAGTCGAACGCCAAGTTCGCGTTTGGCATTCAACGTTAGTCCGAACGTCACAGGTTCGCTCCCTGCCAGCTTCAAGTTGCATTCAGAAAAGCCTGTGTAGGGGCTAGTTGGCACATACCTTCGATTTGTAGTTTAGTCCACTTTACTTTCCTTCCTGTATATCACTAATATGAAAAAACACTTCAAGATACAATTAACATTCTCTATACCTTCCTTGGCTTCATTTTCTGACTTGTTGAACCTCACGTAGTAGTAGCAGTAAGAGGTCATTTATTCGAGAAAACATACAGGAAAGCCGAGGAGGGGGTGGGGGTGGGGGGAAGAAACCGCCACAAATCCGCAACTACATTCTTCACAGTCTCGCAGAACCCATCTTCAGGCTGGTTTTCCTGCACGTGTGTTAGAGTGAGAAACGACGCATTGATTAACTTTTGTGGCTGAGCTTGGCGAGTCAACACCCTCTGGACTAGGGGGTGGTGTTGGGTTGGTGAGCTGCATAAGCAGGTGGTTTTTTTTGGAAGGGGGAGGGGGAGCATCAAAAGGCCCTCGCGGGCCAGTTTGTTCTTTATCTCGACACACGTGTGCTTGGAAGGTGTAGGGAACAGTCACACTTCGCACAATGCACTGCCGGAGTGCAAGCATCCGCTTATGTGTTATTTGGTGGTCGAGACAGCGCCCCGTCTCCCTGATGTACTACGTAAAACTGAAAAAAAAAGCATTGCTTCTTCTTTCTTTCTTGTACCGAGATAGTCAGCCCTGTTCGCCCACTGCACATTTCGAGAGTCGGCTTGCTGCCATTGACCTCCTGCATGGCACAACCTTGACGTAGACCTTCCGCGTTATTCGAAGGTCGCATGGTCTCTTCTTCCTGTTGGCAAACGATCGTTTCGCTCACTTTTCTTTCTTGACATTTACATTATACTTACGTCTAATAACACCCCCTGTACTTTCTCTGGCATTATTGTCTGTTCTGCATAATATTGATGTGGTAGAGGCGCGCGAAAAAGTGAGCACGTGCCTCAAAACCGGCTGTGGTCAGGGGTCAGGACTGAAAGGATCTTGCCACAATGCTTCTGTCAAAAGCCACAAAGGTTGTTTTCGTTTGACGCTTCTTTGGTATGTGCAGCTGCCAGACTGCGTTCCGATGGCGTGCTTCACTACGTTTGAAGGATTTGTATATTTTCTTTAAATTTTTTCTTTGCGGGACACTGAAGGCTCACAACTGAGCTCATGCAGGATGAATCACAAGCGCTTTTACAAACAGTAAAATAGCAATGCATAATCAAAATAAGTAGTAAACGCACACGTATGCACACAGATATTTATTATACATGTACACGTGTACATATAAGAGTTTCTAATGAATTTCATATTAAACGGAAAAATTTTTAGCCATTCATAATTATAATCGATATATGCACATACATACCTATATAGACCTATGCATAGATATAGCACATAAATATTGCAGGTGTAGGCAATAAAGCTACTTCTTGGAACCTGAGTCACTATGCCGCTCGCCTAAGATCAGTGAAGTGTCGAGAAAGCCAGTTCGGGCGTTAGGCACAGTAAGTTCTCTGGGATATTTCAAAGCCTTGATCGAAACGAGCAACGGCGTCATTCGGCTTGGTTGGATGGTTATTTAAAAAATTAAAGAAATGCAACGTTAAAACCGTCAATCATTATTGTCAGGAGCGCTCACGTATTGTACCAGCGATAAGTAACTATTTAAAAGTGCACTAAACAGAAAAGCAATTTTTTCAGTATGTATTAGAAACATGGTTGCGTAGCCAAGTTTTGTCGATGACAGAGACGTTTCATTGGCTGACTTAAAGTGACGTCAGCTGCACAGTTGAGGGGAATGTGAGTGGGGAATCCAAATTGGGCGTTTGTAAGTAGTAAATTAACCCGGGCGTTTAAACAATTTGAGGATGGCCAGGATTCTTAATATATGCGTAGTTGAAAATTTTCTGAATACGTTTCACTACCCCTATAAAATAAGTTTCCCCATGTCACACCCACCAATATCCACACTAGCTTGATGACACTCTATCCACACTCTGATGCTTCACGCAGCATTTCGGGTAGTTTCGACGACGCCATCTACTAAAGCTTCCAAGATGGCCACCTGTGCGTCACCAATGGAGTCACGGTAACGCATATGCCGCAGTAACGTCGTGATATCTGGCGTCATCACGTGACGAGGAAGCTCGCACCATGCTGTCATGCCAGCGTACAGCAGAAACCAAAACTAACACTTAAAAGCGCACTCGATTTGCCTTTTTATGGTGCACTCACGCTATAGCAGTATGTTTTCTAGAGGCTCTTCAGGGCTCGGCCTGATGCAAACAAACCGGGCGACGGCAAGCTTTTCGTGCTGGTATCTCGCTAACCCTCATTCCTGTTTACCAGAAAGAAAGTGAGCTCAGTCGGTGTTGATACAAAGACTACGATTCTCCAGTGATTATGCAGTGGGAAAAAGAAGTGATATGCGTTATTTGCGTTGCAAATGATGAACGCTTCATACTCCACAGACACGCTTCTGACTGTCGCTTTATGGCGAATCTGCCTTGCGAACCCGCCAGCAAAAAGTTGTTGCCACTTCCGTGGAGTGCCGCTGCATCTCGCGAGAGCGAGCGGTGGCGTGTTGCAATTTCCGGTCTAGCTTGACACCACAGTTGAAACCGGGAGTGAATAAAAAAATAGAGTGAACCGAGCCTTCTCCTATAGAGCCCTGTACACGGTTAAAGTGCGTGAAACGCGTGCCTGGAATATCGATTTCCTCGCTGAAGGCGTAAACAGCGGCGGCATCCTTCTCAAGACTGCACAGTTCACGCAAGCTTGCAAGCTGTACTCTCTTCGTGCGACGCACCCGGGGGCTGTGGGGTGGGAAAGGGTTACGAGCCCATCATCGAGTAGGTTCCCGGTGACGGTGAAAGCTGGCTCGCTTTATTACGGTGAAGGCATTTATACGACAGATGAAACTGAAATGCACCGGCATAGTCGACGTCAACGCGAGTGTGTCGAAAACAAAATATACGCATTTCCCGGAAGTTAATCATGACGAATTGGCGTCACTGTGAATGCAACGAAGAAATCGTTGCGCGCATTCTTCAGAAGAACGCGGGAAACGAGCTTTTCAGTAGACTCAACAGGAAGTGGCGGCGCGTTCTTTAATTCAAAATACGTATGGCTTCATTCGATGCACTTGCTCGAGCGAAGAAATGTTGTTTGCTCGCAAAGTTCACTAGTGCCTTTTACTCGGAATTCATAAGCTCGGTCCGTGGCCTCGATGGTTGCGGCCACATAAAGGAAGCCCCATACTATCCACCTCGAATGGTATACACTCACTTCCTAACTGATATGCCACGGAAGACGACTGCTGTTAAATGCAGTGGATGCTCACTGGAGCAGTGTCGAGGAAGCAATTACGAGAACTCGATTGTGAGTAATTAGGTTGGAGGTCCCGTCCGCGGCCACGTGTGGGACGTTCGGGCGTGGGCGCGTGGCATCTTTCCGGGACAATGAATAGATAAACAAATAAACAAATTAGAAGAATAAGAAAAACCGAGATAACTTTGTGGGATGCACGCGTACCGCTTACGCCATCGCGTGAGCAAATCCCGGGGGACCTGCTATATACAGACAGGACGATTCCCCCAGCGGATATCATGGTTTACTGCAGGTGCACTGTCTCTGCCTCTGATAAATAGTTCGGTGCAGCGAGCGGCACGAGATGGCAAGGCTCTTTGGTGTGCTCGGAAAACTATTTCTACGTTGAAGAGAGCTCGTCTTGAGGCACTCGTCATGAGACCGTAACATTCAAAACTTACTGCGCCGCACTATGAGAGTCAATGGAAAGCGTAAAGCGCGGAAACAGAGTGCCTCCTAGTATAATCTGCGAAGCGCGGCACATCTGTAATCTGAACACGTGTTGACCTCAATGTGATCTCTCGTAACCTTAGTATACACCTCAAGTCCCCGCCCCGCTCCGCTCCCTCGTTTTTTTTTTTTCGTTTTGAGTTTTCTTTTTATATAGTGAGCGCAGATTAAGAGACACCATATTTTAGAATGTTCGAGGTCATGTCAGTCAGCATAGCCCCGGCGGCGTAAAATGAGCTTAAACATAGAAAGTTATGCGCCATGCACCGGTAGAAAATCTCATGGGCTTGGTATTTTTAAAATAATTTGCAAACGACGGTAGGGAGCACCTCAGTATGAACTTGTCGTAACCCTTATAAATCTGTGCAACGTTTATGGAAGCCTACAATAGATGCGATGCGGGCGTGTTGGTAGCTCACCTTCAGTGAGTTTCCTTGTAGTGCACGTAAACAACAGGATGAAACGAGGGCACATATAGACAGACAGAGCGCTAACTTCCAACATAATTTATTCTCAGAAACTAGAGAACAATTATGCATTTGTCTGTCGAGTCACGGTCATGTGAACACGTGAATAATATAGCAACATAAAAAACATAAATAGATACGTACATATATGCACTGATAATCTCATGTCTTGCGCAAATATGTGAATTTTTTTTCTGAAAGTGCGATCGGCGGCTGGCTGACACTAATACCGCCAAGTGCCGCGATCTGCTCAGCTACCATTATAACACGAGTCATTTCACATTTGCTTCTAAATATTCATCTGGTGTTTTCAAAGATAGGGGAAAATTGATTCTGTTTACAATGTTGCACGAGAAAACCAGCAATTGCAATTCTTTCAACTTCGTTTTCGTCAGTAAAAGTGAAAAGCCGAAATGTCGCGTTGTCCCGTGACATGAAGCTAAGCGGTGTTTTGAAAGGAGTTGGGAAAAACCAGAAATACCCCTATGGATGTATTTTTTAGTGCCAAGACACATAAAGAAGGCATTCAAATCAGAGTAATTGTGTCAGAGAAGGGCACCTGGCACAATTACTTTTAGACAACCTAAACCTGCTGAAGATAAATGATCCCTTCGTGACTAAAGATTCTAAAGAAATCCTTACATTCGTAGAAGCCAACTCTGTTAAAAGACTCAAGGCCTTCTCGACTGACGTGAGGAAATTCTACTACTCTTTGCCGCAAAATGAATTGTTAACCCGTATATGCCCAATGTTCTACATGTAGGACGGTGAAACTTTTCAGTGTAACTCGAATGTTTTTGTTTTCTTGTTTTTTGTAAAAATGTAGCACCACCTAAGGTGTGTTTATGATGCCCTGTCCTCGTCACATGCAAGCCTGGGTGATCGCTGGGCTAAAAATAACCACGTGCTTGCAGTCACAAAATGACTATTTCACGTGCATGTAACTGAGCGCCATACGGCGTAAAAAATATAATATAAAGTCTAATTGTTCTCGATGCTGCTGATATTTTTGTCGATTTTGATCATCAGTTATTGGGTGTTGTTATGATCGTCGTCAGTAGGCGCCGGGCTCTCGCTGCGAAACGTAGCCGGGCAGCGCTCCCATGCCCGGAACCCCAGTTTCTCGGATCCAGCGGCGGGGAGCGACAAAAGGATTAGAAGACGGTCCGTGAGCCAATGTCCCGACAAGCAATTCCTCCCGGCCGGCTTGTTTAACGAGACGGCGAAGCAGACCGACCACACAGGTCGTGTCTTTACGATTCAAGTATCTACTCCTTGGCTGCCCTTCCTGGGAAAAGCGGAAGAAGCAACCCAACAGCCAAATTGTTCCGGGAAGGAACCCCATTTCCCCTTTCCTCAGAGCATTGCGTCAAGAGAGCAATAACTATTCGGCGGATTATGTGCTACTGAATTATGCCCTGTGAGTGGCGTCTTGTGTGTGTGTAATGGACGTTCCAATCAAGGAGGAGGAGCCCGACAGGGTTTGAAACGACGCTGCAGAGTGCTGGACGTCGCTCTGAACCATGCCACGGTTCAACCACCACGTTCGTGATTTGTGAAACTCCTAACCTTTCTATGCTGTAAACAATTGTAAATAGTGTCATAAACCTGTTTGTTTTTCGTATCCCCATTTTGTCAGCGTTCGTTTCCTCAACCCGAAGCTACACCACGCTACCACAACAACGGGTGCTCAGCGCTGGGATTCGGAGCGATACTGGTGAACAGCGTAGAGAGCCGCAACAGTGTACAGTAACATTCGTATGACAGCGATAGGCGCTAATGTTTTTTTTTCACGATGTGTCAAACAGAGGTGTCCTACAGACAGGATGGCTTCAAAAGCATGGTTTGAAAACGTTTTTAAAATAAAAGCCTTATTCTGTTTTCTGAAGTTGTAGAAGCAACAGTCTTTGGGAAATAAATTAGTTTTGTTAATTTTTCTATGTTTGGGCGTACACGGATTAAGTTATATTGGGAAATAAATTAGTTTTGTTAATTTTTCTATGTTTGGGCATACACGGATTAAGTTATATTCATTCATGCATTCATAAATTTGCGGACGTGGGACGTTAGATTAAGTGCGGGAGCGGGCACTACCTGTAACCGTTTTTTGGAACATTTAAGCATGCACCTAAAATGGACCTTTCTTGAAATAAATGATATCCTGTACTTACAGAAACAAAGGCTCTGTATAGGATCTTGCTTAGCGGAGGGAGGAGAAGGAAGCAACAAAAGGGAGACGGCAGGGAGGTTAACCAGAAAGACATCCGGTTGGCTACCCTACACTGGGGGATTAGGGAAGGGGACGAGAAAGATGGAAGTTTTGAGCAACCTATATTCAGCCAAGTTAGACAGAGACCTGTGTGCTCGCCTTAGTGAGACAAAAGTTCTTAAAATATTTAGATTTGTTCATTTCTTTAATATTTGTCAATTGTTTATCAGGTGACTGAAGCAGAGTGTACCATTGTTTTTACTGTCATATTCGAGTGAATTTCCTCACTAGAAATTATATCCACGGTTCCCGTTCAGGGAACTGTTAGGTTTTTAGATGTTCATTTTAACTTCAGTGATGACCTGTCATGCTGGTGCTACAGCCCTGATTGATTGATTTGTGGGGTTTAACGCCCCAGGACCACCATATGATTACGAGAGACGCCGTAGTGGAGGACTCCGGAAATTTCGACCACCTGGGGTTTTTTAACATGCACCCAAATCTGAGCACACGGGCCTATACAACATTTTCGCCTCCATCGGAAACGCAGCTGCCGCAGCCGGGATTTGATCCCGTGACCTGCGGGTCAGCAGCCGAGTACCTTAGCCACTAGACCACCGCGGCCGGCTGGCGGTGCTACAGCCATAGGGCAAATAAGCCTGTGTTATCGTATAACTCATCCTCATTCAAAATTAGTTAAGAGAGGAATTGTCAACTTGTGTTTCACGAACGCGTGGCACTTAAAAATATGCGTTCACTGTACCAAAGAAGCGTTCAGCCAGCAGGCTGTGCGTCTTCAGGATATCGTTTATCCCAGATGGGTTTTTGGTGTCAGTCGCTGAAGGAATATTTATTGAAGTGCGAAAAGATAGTAGCCATGAAAGCAGACAAGAAACTCATGAACGAAAGAAAACACTAACGGCAGTGATTCCTTATATCCACTGGTTGGTTGTCACAAAACCTTAGGAAAATTGCATGACGTAGTAAAACTGATGCTTTCTCAGCGCCTAATGAACTGATCAGTCTTTGCGGACAGAGAGTGGTGTTGGGCACTTTAAATTTACCTAAAAGAACATAAAGTGTTAAGCCCTGCCTACTGCACCAAAGGGTCTTAGCGGACAGTCAAAATCGGGGAAAAAGTTTTTTGCCAACTGCCACGTAAAACACAGAGATAAGTTTGTGGAATGAGTGACATCAGGCATCTACGCCACTCCCTTGACTTGCGGAAAATGGTACGTATATGGCAATCAGGGAGATGCATCAGTGATAAGTTGCGTGAGCAAAAAATAAAGTTGGAGAAATTGATTGAAATCGGATTGATTGATATGTGGGATTTAACGTCCCAAAACCACCATATGATTATGAGAGACGCCGTAGTGGAGGGCTCCGGAAATATTGACCACCTGGGGTCCTTTAACGTGCACCGAAATCTGAGCACCCGGGCCTACAGCATTTCCGCCTCCATCGGAAATGCAGCCGCCGCAGCCGGGATTTGATCCGGCGACCTGCGGGTCAGCAGCCGAGTACCTCAGCCACTAGACCACCGCGGCGGGGCAAGTTCGGAAAATTCCTAGTGATGGTTTTCTCGCGCAACATAACAACATCAATGTTGGCCTATCTTTGAAAACACCTGAATGATAGCTAGACGCAAATGTGACATGGCTTGTCTTATAATAGGAGCTGATGAGATTGTGGCACTTAGCGATATGTGTATCAGCCAGCCGTCGATAGCACTGTCAGAAAAAAGAGTTGACATATTTGCACAAGACATGAGATTATCAGTGTATATATGTATACACGTGTACCTATAATTTTACGTTGTTCGTTTATTTACGTGCTCACGTGACTGTGACTCAACAGACAAGCGCATAAATGTTCTCTGGTGTCTGAGAATAAACTATGTTGGAAGTTAGCGTTCTGTCTGTCTGCATGTGTCCTCATTTCTTCCTGTTGTTTACGTGTGCTACAAGGAAACTTACTGATTATGGAAGCTTTTTGGCCTTGTGACCCACAAAAAACATGGTGTGCGTCAAGTCACTACCACTGTGCGTGTGCAGGCTAGTCTCTTGATAAAGGTTCATTGCTATCTCTTACAAAAGTTTTAATTGAAAAAAAACAAAGAGAAGATATTGTGTAACGACAACAGCTGGCATCGAGAAATAATGACGAGTCAATTAAAATATCATGGAGGAAATTGTTGACCAGTATTAAAAATTGGCCCACTACTTTCAATAGAAAGCCATCAATGAATTCTATACAGATTTATCATTGAGAGAAAATGAAATGGCAATGGACAATACGTTGTGGATCAATTGAAATACCACTAAGGGAAAGGTTGACAAGCATTGAAACTTGGCCCATGACTTTCAATTGAAAACCATCAAGGCCGGGTTAATCAATGCGGTATAAAGATCATTATATTACGCACTTGGGAGCGGATTCTCGCCGATATTGTGGTAGACAATATATTGGCTATAGGCAATTAGAAAAATATTAGCATCTCAATTACCTACACCTGCAAACCACACTCAGCACAAGGATCTGGCTTGGGACCTCATGCACGTGAAGCAGATGTCTTACCCATTGCAACACAGCGCCACCACGTGAATGCGAGTCTTTTTGCGGGGTATATTTCTACTAAATGACTTTTCACACACCGTCGGCAGATTTCTGAGCTTTTTTTTTTTTCGTGCCATACGCATTTGTTTGCTCATGCATTTGATCAGCGAATAGTTTATAGGGCTTCATGAACTCTAGACAACCATGGTGAGCGCTTTCGGCTTCGACTTCGGTTCGTGGTGCGCCGTTCCACAAGAACGTTTAACATGTCTTCGTGTGTCGTTTTAGTGCTTCCCCGTGAACCGCGGGTGTTTCGCTCACCGAAATTCGCGTATACCAGCGCGACGAGGATGTGTTCGGCTGTCGAAATATAGGTATTTTTCTCGCACTTACGTGTGCTGTGAGGAACTTCGCTTATTTTCGTTGTGATGAACACGCGTGTCAGTGACAGCAACCTAATTTCAGCTGTTTGAAAGCAATGCGCTTTCGCACGTAAATGTTGAATGGGTATTTTAGCGTGCCTACTCTATCTAACATTTGCATTTCGTACGCGTGAACTGCGGTGAGATGCACACTGGGGCAGCAGCGCCTCTTTAGAATTTCGACGGTTACTTATTTCTGCAATTGAAATTTATGCGCATTATGTCACGATATAAAGTGTTTTTTACTCATTTTCAGTCTTTAACTGATCGTATTTATGGAGACTGGCTACTTTTACCTTTATTCAGCATCACACCGCTGTTCAAGTGAATGCCGAAATGCGCGCCAAGGACAAGTATGACGTACACAAATTAGCGACAGACAGGTAGGTCTCCCTCCAAATAATCGATGCTTCTGCACATCGCTTTCGCGAACGTCCATGTGCAGTTGAGGCCAAGAAATGGTACAGAACGAACCTCAAAATCTTTATCGTTACTGCATCTGGCTCTTTAAAAAAATGGGGATTTTTATAGCTAGGAATCTCGGCAGCAGTACACTGGTTGCCTTGGTCGTGGTTCACTGTTACGAATTCATGCTGGAATACGAAAAGTGCACCTAATAATCAGAAGAGTGAGCAAATGTCGGTGGCATACGCTCTCCTGTTGACTTCTGCACCTGACTTCTGACTTCTGTAAACTTGATGTTCAAGTTCATAATCATATTACGCAACCACTAATCAAACATCAACAAACCGATTTTTGATTTTGATCTTTCTATGTCTCGCTGCCTTCAATTTGTTTGTTTTGTTCCACGCTTTTCTAATATGATCAGTTCAATTTGTTTTGTAAAACACGAGCACCAACTTATAGGCCAGTGTTTCAGTACTGTCGCGCACACATTACAGAGCGGCCGCACCGCGAACACGAAGCTTCTCAGCTTCCGTGGTTCTCGCTTCTGTTTTCTTTTGCTTTTTTTCCTCCTTCTTCACGCATGCGCGCCGGAGAACATGAGCGGGCGCGCGTCTCAGCTTTTCTTACGAAATATTTCGTCCATAGTGTTTTCATAGAAATTGGACAATAAAATTTTTATTGTAAGGAGCTCAACAGAAATCTTGGTAATGAATTATTTCGTCCATGGTTTTTTGGTAGAAATGAGACAATAAAATTCTTATTGCAAAGTGCTCAACAAAAATATTGTTTAGAAAATCCATTCTCAATGGTATGTCAATAAAAAAGAGTCAATGAGATTTTTTTCTACAATGTGCTCAACAGAAATATTGTTCGACGAAGTATTGAAGCAAGTCAATGAGTATTGTGGAACCATTGATGATCAATAGAATCAATAAATCGATCACAGTCCGGCAAGGGAAAATCAAAAGTCATTTTCTTTAGGAATCCCATATATGGGCGAGCAACCGAGCAAGTCCTGGAACTCTCGGCCCAATAGCATAACCTTCCGGCCATGCGACACGCTTTCTTGCCTTGTTTCTTTCTGTTCATCCCTCTCTTTCTTTTATTTTTTAAACAGCCCTCGGGGTTATTGTGCTTTGAAGGACGTATTGACTAGATTTAGCCACTGGGCTTTAATGAAGTCTGAAAAAATAACCCATACTCGTTTCGGCAGCGTAGCAATGTTTAGAGGTGCCACCTTTGAGGAATTTTAGAACTGACGTGAGAAAACTTCGTCGTGTTTTTTCTCATACATGGTGCCACCACACACACACACAAAAAAAAACTGTTTGCGAAATTGAATATTTTGTGGGAACTTTTCAAGCTGTGCTTCGTAAAGTTAGTGAGCACTGGTTTTTTCAAGACATAACACTGTCCTGATAATGTGCGACACTCGTTCTAAATTAGCCAATCAAAAAAAGTAAATTTGCACGGACCTGGCAAGCAAAAAAAAGGAGCTAAATTCACTGCTGTCCTACAAATTTTCTAATGAACTCACAACAATTTTATCTTCATAGAAACCTAGAGAAAAGCTTGCGGCTTGAATATTTAAAATTGCAAAGTGTCAGCTTGGATATTTATGTCATTTCGTCAGTTGGTAATGCCTAAATTTGTGGAGTCAATAATTGTCGAATTCAAATAGTATTACCTCATGAACTATTCATCAGAACGCGAAACAACTTCGCGTCGACATTAAGCACCTGCAGCCTCTAAATCAACTCAATATTGTTGTTCTACACAACAAAAAATAAATAAAAATGTATTTACTCACAAAATTACATTGTATTGCCCATTTTCATTAGAGCTTGCATTGCTTTCTGATTGCTTTACTAGCAATATTTCTTCGCAAAAACATACGCTGCATTAGGAGTATGAGCAAATTTCATTTGATTCTGAGGGGAAAAGCGCTAGAACGGGCCGGAGAAAGATTGAACACACGACCCAAGCGCTGACGAGCAACAGTGTGTAAATTTATTACACCTGAAAATATGTAGCTGAAAACAAGAACAAAAACCATCCCGTGCACATAAGAGTGAAAGGCAAGAACGAATCTGCCACGAGTCGAAATGTACAAGTTGACTATACTCAAAAACATTATCTCTTCTTCCAGGAGGACGATTGAAGGCTCACTAATGCACATGTTCCCTTTCGTCCTGTTTCTTTGGTTTGTTCACATTGGTCGTGCTCTGTCTTCTTACAATATTTTGAGAAAATCTTGCATTCATGAGAGAGCGGGGCGCAGCCACACAAGGAGCAATCGGCTGCCAAGGTGCTGCTTGTTGAAGTCCTAAGAATATTGGCGTGCTCTCTCAGGTGGTCGTTCAAACAGCGACTGGTGTGTCCAGTATAGGACAGACCACAGGACAACGAAATGTCGTACACTACGTTCCTCACACACTCAACGTACTGCGTCATGCGTTTCTTCACGAACGCATGCTCCTTGGGATTGTCATCGTTCAATTGCCAAGGTACAACAAGCAGCTTTCTAGTGCAATACAATTCACCTTAACAAGATGAGCGCCGCATGCGTAGTGCGTCAGCAAACAACGGGGTCAACGTCTTGTCTTCGGTTGGCTTCTCTGAGCTGGTGACACAGTGGGGCTAGAAGTCGGTTGATTGAAGCGGGGATGAAGTGGCATTAGGCGGGTGAATAAAGTGGTATGAGGGGTATACAAGGCGAGTTGTGTGAGTAATGAGTTGTGGCTGCGGTGGAAGGAGCGACACATTGACCCGCCCTCTGTGCTGTGGGTAAATCCTTCTATAACTTATGTCTATGACGGCCCCCGCGAACATGAGATCCTCGAATGAGAAAAACCTTCGATATTAAAAGTCACACTCTCTTACGCATTCGCGTAAGATGACTCCTTGGCGAAAGCTTCTTCTTTATCTTAGATTTGTCGATCGTTTTGATAAACCTGATAATCAAATACTACGCATATTATGAAATGAAAGTTTCTTGTTAAAATGTTACGTTTCGCTGAGTGTGAAGCCTTAATTTTTTTTGAAATTCGCCAAGAAGTACCACTGTTCGACCGGAAAATATCTGAGTGAACACGTATGTGCCAGTGTAAAGTCAAGTACGTGAATGATCTTGACGTCACGCAAATGAGCGATTGCAATTAGTAACTTGTGAACGAACAGCTTATTGCTCTCTCATAGCAGAATGCGAACAATGCTCTGAAGCGTTCATAATTTATTGTAAACACGTCTCGTTCACTACTTTGGCTTCATTATTATTGTAACTAGGACGGCTTTCCGCTCTCCCATTGTAGAGTATATACCAAGTGCTCTAAATCGCTAAACACGTTTTCGAAAGACATCATTTTGTCAACATGACTTCATCGCGTGTGAGGCCCATGGGATGGTTTTAGGCTCACCCTTCATAGAGTAACAAGTACTCTATTCGATCATTCCAGCGGCTATAGGCGGCACAACGGTAGGTCAAATTGTCGGGCGAGACGGTGATGAGGAGATTTCACAAGCGTGCGCGTCTGGACTAGCAAAGGACGTCAGGCCCTCTGGGTTCACCGCAGAACATACTTTCTTTCGCTAAAGAGACGCAGACATGTATGAATGAAAGCAAAGCGATCGGTCACATCAATAGTCTGGCCGCTGGATTTAAAAAAAAGTGAGAAAGAGAAGGTGGGGCTTGTTGCGTGCCACCGAAGCGATGTCTCGGGCCCGCTCTGTATCACACAAACGCGTACACTCGGCAGGTACCAATTACAAGTTACAACATCACTTAGAGGGTGTTTAAAAGAACGCGAACAAACTTACCACGCTACAAATGCAATCACATATATTACAGACTGTACAGGAACACTTCGAGGCTGTAGAAACTGAACACACGCTGGTTCAGTTTCTACAAGCTGCAAGTTATTTTTTCGTCCACTTTTCTTTCTTCACACTTGCACTACTACTAATGATATCCGCTTTACTTTCCTTGACACCATTGTCTGTTAGTTCTAATTAACATTAGGTAATGACACAGGCACTGAGCGACTAACTCCAAATCACCACATTTCGGTGGGGGTGATATGCAAGGACACTTGTGTAATCATATATAGGTGCACATTAAATAACACTTCGAGGCCTCGAATATTCACCACATGTGTGTAGCCCACAATTCTGATTGACTTGATTCATTGGTATGTGGGGTTTAACGTCCCAAAACCACCATATGATTACACGAGACGCCGTAGTGGAGGGCTCCGGAAATTTCGACCACCTGGGAGCTCCGGGAACTTGGACCACCTTCTTTAACGTGCACGCAAATTTGAGCACCCGGGCCTACAGCGCTTTTGCCTCCATCAAAAATGCAGCCGTGACAGCAGGGATTTGATCCCGCGACCTGCGGGGCTGCAGCCGAGTACCTTAGCCGCCAGACCACCACGGCAGTGGCCTACGATTCTCCGAACGCTTCTCGAGTATTTATGTTCCAGGAAACACTCAATTGGAGTGCTGATCATCATCCCGGTGACTCTCTTCAAAACAGTGCACGGACAGCGTCACCACTCAATTCTTCAAGACCGACTGACCCTAGTGAGCCCTACACGGTTCGAGTGAGCCCTACACGGCTCACTCAAACCGCTCGAAACATCAAAACTTCTTGGTCGAGTTCACCGCTCGTCCTGCCCTTCGTCACCTCTCCCTTAGATCCTTCCCGGTTCCACGAATATATTAAATGATTGTTCGAAGCGTTTCACGTACCACAGCGACAGCTATATAGAGGAAAATGAATTCGTTTCGGTGGTTCGTCTGCGGAAAAGGTGGGCTCGCCGAACTACGATGTCTCGAATTCTCCCGATCTGCGCGGGCGTTAGTCGATCGCGTGTGTAGAGGGCGCGGTGTAAGATATAAACAATTGTTTGTATCTTACACCGTGCTAGAGCGCGATGGCATACCCTGGCCGCCTTTTTATACTTTTGTTCAGTTTTTCGTTACGAGCGCCTGTTCAGGGGGAATGGCCACCGCGGTCAGTGGAGCTTGCCTGTGTTAGCGCTTGTTTGTGAGGAAAAAAAAAGGCTCTATTGCGAATTATACGATTCCCGACAATGTATATCGCAGAGGAATACGTAGCCATGAGCCCGCCGCAATGCGTCAGCATCTCAGTGCGAGAAGGCGCGCCCATGACTACCGCGAGACCGAACCCTTAACCTCACCGAACTGCGTTGCAGATTGTTATAATTTATCACCCTGTGCGAGCTTCGGAGGCGGGCCGCATGGCGCCGCCTGCGTCGCTGCAGTGACCGAATATTGTTAAGCACTTTTATTAAACACACATGCTTATGAAAATTCTGCCTGGGTGGGACGCTGAGCGCTTTGGACAAAAAAGGAAAGGAAGCAGTTAAAGGGAGAAGGCAGGGAGGTTAACTAGACAGACATCCGGTTGGCTACCCTATACACTAGGAGATTAGGGTAGGGACAAGATGACTCGAGAAAGGGAACAGAAGAAAAAAAAATTGCCCGCAGCTTCCCTCGGGGGAGCACTGAGGAGGATGCGGACCATATAATTGGTTAACGGGGTGTTAAAGTGCGACTTACTTGGGTCGATGGCTAAATTGGTTAACGTGGTTGTGAAATGGGGTGTTAAATTGCGACTTACTTGGGTCGATGGCTAAATTGGTTAACGTGGTTGTAGGAGGGGGTGTTAAATGAGTGAACACGTACACACGTATGCGAAAGGGTGGCGCTGGTCGAAGGGACGTCGATCATTGTGTTTGTGGATTCGTTGGAATTCATTTCACCGCGAGCTTGGACGTCGACGCGCCGTACAAACCAACCGACGAGCGGCAACTGAGCGAGCGAGCGCCGACCTTGAGTATATACAGCACGACGGCGCATGCACTGTCAGCTGTTGAATGTTCTCGAAGGCGACGCCACATGCGCGTCCACTGGAGAATCAGGAGAATTGTAGATGTCGAACGCGGTGTGTAGAGGAGGAAGGGTGCACAGATGGTGGAGGAGTGAAGCGCGCGCGGTGTGTAGAGGAGGAAGGGATGCACAGATGGTGGAAGAGTGGGCGACGGCGCGACGGCGCATGCGCGCGCGTCAGCTGTCGATTGTTCGAGAAGCGGTGTGGACGGCGCGGACGACGCAGACGGCGCACTACAAGGCGCGAGTATAAGATGCTCCGCATCTAAAAAAGGGAGAGACAGGCAGTAAATTCATTGCAGCGTGTAGAACTCCACCGCACTGTGGGCAGGGCTTACAATAATTCTTAGGCTGTAAACGACTGTACAGTGGAAGCTTTCACCTTAAAAAGAGGCCTTAAAATATAAAGTTTTCGTCTTATCTTAAAATTGCGAAGGTTATAAGACTCTATCCTGTAAAGATAGGAAGGCTGAACCACTAGAGTCTCATTGAATTTGACAGTGTTGCGTTTGTACCAGTTGATTTTTTTATGAGGGTAGACTGCGCATCTGCAGCTGCCCTGACGAGACATGCGCCATGTTTTTGAGGGGTCACAGTTAGAGTGTACTAGAAGTGTATCTCAGTGGTGCGAACCTATAGTGTCACCTGGCGTGGCAGGCTTGCAAGGATTCCGAAGAATACCAGGCCTCTGGAATTGTATAATGCGCGCGGCGGAAAACTTCGGAGGTCACAGACCTCCAGTTTTGACTTCGGCGATCGCCGTTGAGCCTTCCTTCGTGCCTTGAGCACCCTTGTAGCATGCCCTTGTACAAGGGTATGCTTTTGTGGCGTTAGCTGCACGGGCCCTGCCGAAGCGGTTTCGCGTACGAGAGCCGTGCTGCGCACGCTGAGGAGCAGCGACTACATGCGCGCGCCTCGCCGTTCTGTGCATCCTAGAGGGGCGACGCCATTGGTGCGACCAAAGAGGAATAAGGCCCAAACAACGAAACGTTCCTTTCCTTTGACCGCGTCCTCTCCTTACGTGAGGCTTCCTTACAACCA
Source organism: Rhipicephalus annulatus (assembly GCA_013436015.1). Lineage (NCBI taxonomy): Eukaryota > Metazoa > Arthropoda > Arachnida > Ixodida > Ixodidae > Rhipicephalus > Rhipicephalus annulatus. The sequence continues at coordinate 49,145 of WOVY01005215.1, read as the reverse complement.
AGTACCGACGGAGGAAGCAAGCGTACTCTGAAAGCTCCCTTAACCCGTCCTCGCGGGAGGAATGGTTGCCGCGCTCCTGCGTTCGAGATTATCGAATATAAGCTTTGCTCACAAGCGTTTATTCTGTAAAAAAAAAGTTGGGTCACCACATCACTTCCAAATTGAAGTGTTAATATAGAGACGCGTGTACGCTTTCTTCCAACTACGATTACTGAATGTGAAAAGCCACTGTAGTCGAGCGCAAAACGTGGTGCATTCTAGCAACACTGAAACGCTTCACGGAGGAAGGAAACAGGTTTTTCCTTTCCTTCCTCCGTGGTGCAGTGCACGCACGCTCACCGCTCGCGTCTCCCCACAGGGGTGGGGTGAGAGGGTTGCCTCGAAAACGAAAACATCACGTGGGCTAGCTGTGAGGCGAAGCGCTCGTTCAGGGCAAGGAGCGGACCTAAGGGCGCACGAAGGTAGCCCCAAAGCAACCTTAAGCTGAGGAAGCGCCAAGGAAGCCTTTACCGAGGGCTCCTTAGTGAGGAAGCTTTCAAAGTGACATAAGGCGGCCTCACAAAAATGAAGGCTTCCTTACTGAGGAAAGGAACGTTTCGTTGTTTGGCCCTAAATCCTCCTTGCCTGCGACAGACGCATTTCGATCGTATCCCGTGGCGCTGCTCTCTTTGGTTGCGTCTGCCGCGGTGCCACATATTCTTACAAGGAAACGTAATCCCACTACTGCATTGTGGCAATATATATAGGGAAACGTTTGCCAGTATGGCATAGCCATGGAGAAGAAGAGCAACATTACTGTTCAGTGGCGCAGAAGAGCGGAGAAGCTTAGCTCATTGGGTTCCGAAGTAAGTTGCCTGACGATTGGTGGTTGAGCGTGTAAGAAGAACGAACAGAAGGAGCCTAAACGCGCTGCAAAAGCCGAAACAAAGTGGCGTCGCCAGGAGCCCGATTGACTGACTATACGGTGAAACTTCTAAACAGACCACGTAAACAACCCGTTTGGATATGTGAGCGACGTGTGTGAATGACTGTGGCACATCAAAGACCTGACGCCGGTAATTAGTGTCATGCGAAAAACATTGAGTTTAGTGGCAACGCACTGAGCTCGTGCGACGTATATCCTTGCATAGCTGAGCTAGCCGCTGCAAGAGTTTTTTTTTTCGTTCATTGTACCATGAAAAAAAACAAAAACAGACTACAATGCAATGCGATACCCTTCGCCGTGTTCACAATTTTCACTTTACACTTTTTTATGTTTCCATTCTTTTTACCCGTGTCTAGGCTTTGTAGGTGTGAGCACCCTTGCCTGTAAGTATGCATTGTGTTATCGGAGCTCACTTTCATGGAAATTCGGAGGGGGTTTCTCGGAGTTTGTTCCTCGGCAGAACTGCGGCTCTTACCGTAGTTTATTTCCCGTACATCTCAACTTCTCTGAAATTTTCAGGTTCATTCATTATTTTCAATGAGCAGGGCAGACTAATTCGTGAATAAACGTCTGCTCTTGTAATCTTCGTTGGCTGGGTGGCGCAGAACTTATCCGCCCTGTTTTGATGTTATACCCATGTGGACAGTCGCCTTACATGTGGAAGTCGAGTGACGCCATCTGCTGGGCGCGGGCTGAATGTCGTCTGCTAGGCTGATGAAGGCAAAGTCTTCATCAGCCTAGCAGACGACATTCATCATCGTCATCAGTGCTCCTCACGAGCTGCTGCTCCCTCAAGGGCGCACGAAGCCATTTGTTTCTTTTTTGTTTCTTTTTTGAGCTGAAACGAGAGACGTGCCGCCTCTCTTTCCTGCTCGACAGCCTGCAGGTAGGCGGCAGTCCTCGACATCCACCACACTCAACAATCGTACTGCGTCACGCATGCTGGGTACGTCTTTCACTGTGGATTATGACGTGTGACCTGGTAACCGGTGAACTGGTCAGTTAAAGGGAAGGAACGAGTGGACCGTATAGCTCGAGGCATTACAGGCCGAGTCGTGGAACACATCTCCCGCGGGGACATTTCGACACGTTGCGCGCCTAGAGAAATCATCGAATTTCAAAAACTTGGTAGGCGAACTAAAGCCCCTCTCATCCTAACCTAAACAGAACACTTTTTCACATTTACACCAGTTACACAAAATCTACACAGATACAGCGAGACACGTCCATTGAGCGCAGCAACAACGACATTGGAGCTCACTATACGTATCGGTGCACACAACGTCCGGAGGCTGTCATCTCGCCTCTGTTGAACAACACTCCCATGAATTGGTCGTGGGAGGCGCGGCTCGCGGAGCTGTAAATGGGAAGCCATCTGGCGACTCTTGACTAGGCTCGGCGAGCCGCTGTAGCCAGTGGGCCCTGGAAGAGAGGCACCACCCACAATAATCACACAAAGCTAGCTCTGATATGAATACAGGTTTCTTCTATATCTCCACCGAAATGTGAACACGAAAACTCTCCTCTATAAAAAGACTATTCTAGCTAGTTTTCCGGAATGTCCCGACCCACATATACACACAAACATAAGCACTCGAATAAAAGGTAGCTACGTTTGTGCATAACATAACATAAAAACTTCATGTAATAGACGCAATCATATTCTGTGTTTGTGAAGGCCTACTAGTTTCCGCAAGAAACCTGGACGCTTAAGCACCACCAGCAGGGGGAAGGGGCGCAGGAAAGTTGGTAGTGCGATGTACCTTATAAGGCATTTAGTTTCTCACGCTAAGGCTCTTCGATTTTTTTAGTGTTTCTCGGACGTTATATCTCAGGGACGGCACACAGCTCTCCCATAGTAGAACACCTAGTGCTCTAAATCGTTAACTACTTTTTCTAAACCAAGTCTATCGCAGCTAGTATACGTGCTAGTGGCGCTGGGTAGGGACGGCTTTATGCTCTCACATAGTGGAGTACTTTGTACATTAAATCGTTAATAGCTCTTCTAAACACAGCATTTGACCGACTAGAGCACACGCATATCTTTAATGTGCTCACAGCCTTTGGCTTTCCACATTCGTTTGTGGAAATGATTAGAAATATCTACACTGGTTTGTAAAGCACACTAGTTCTGGATAGCTGGAAAAGTGCTGCCTTTTCAATTAGCCGTGGGGTCCGTCAGGGTTGTCCATTGTCTCCTGTGCTGTCTGTTCCCAGCCTTGAGCCACATTTGCGTGCTCTTGACGCGGATTCACTTGTAAGGGGTCTTGCATTTTAAGTGCGAAGCATTTCTTGGCGAATTTCGGCGAATTTGAGCATATCTATCTATCTATCTATCTATCTATCTATCTATCTATCTATCTATCTATCCGCCTACGACTTTTAGCTCTCCTGGCCGTTTCGATAACGGTATCGATGCCAAACTTAGTATGGCATAACATGACTCGCTGAACAACATATTTGACTAGTCATAACATGAAAATCATTACATGGATGTCATGATTTACATTTCATGGTCCTGAAGCTCTTGCGGTGGTTTTGTTCACATGGAATGTTTAAAACTGGTATAACATGGCATGATTGCATGGTGAACACAAGCGTCAGACTCTAACATCAAAATCATTGCATGTGGGTCAGGTGACAACATGACTCAATGCCATGCTCATGATGCTCTCGCGGCTGTTTCGCTAGCGTCACATATACAAAATTTAGTATTACAGTACGTGAATGGATGATGAAAGTATGTGACGGGTGCAAACATTATACTCATGAGATGCGTGTCATATAGCAACCTGACTACATGCTACGCTCATGATGCGTTCGCGGCCGTTTTACTAGCCTCACATGTACCAAACTTGATATTACGCGACGCGAATGCACGACATAGGTCAATTACACATACAAACATGATAATCACTACATGCGTGTCATGTAACAACATGACTACATCCCACACCTATGGTGCGCCCGCGGCCGTTTCGCTAGCGTCACACATGCCAAATTTGGTATTGCGTGACGTCAGTGGGTGATGAACGTATGTCGCTGGTGCAAGCATCATAATCATGAGATGTGTGTTGTGTGAGAGCATGACTGCATGCCACAGTCAAGACGCCAATACGTTTGGACGTGACGCGGTGCGCGTGCTCGCTGGCGTTCATTTCGTCGCGTCACGCCGGGGTTGCCATGCCAGGCGCTAGTCCTGCCGTATACTCGCTGGCTCTGCCGTATATACTCACGCTGCGTTGCTTTGACGCTTGCGCGTTTCAGCGCGTCAGCGTCCCTCCGTCGCGAAAAGAGGGAGACGCAGTGTTGCCTGGGTAACGCATCGGCGCGCAATGCAGCATGTCGCATTTCGCACCGGTTGCCATCGGGCCGTGCCGACGGACGCTGGTCGCGCCAGGCGTCAGGCCATAGAAAGCTCACGTTTTGCTAATGTAGCGTCGCTGTGTCCACCGTGCGAGCTCGTCAATATTTGGGTCCTTCATGGTGCGCTCGCGGCTGTTTGCTAGCTCTACATATACCAAATTTGGTGTTACGTGAGGTCAATAAATGACGAAATTTGTGAATAGTGCAAACATGATAAACCTGACACGCGTGATGTGTAAGAACATGAGAACATACCACGCTCATAGCGTGCTTTCCGTCGTTTCGCTAGATCCACATATACTAAATTTGGTATCATGTGACGTGAATAGATGACGAACGTATACACGACACATCCAATCATGATAATGATGACACGGAAGTCATGCACGGCATCGTTCACATCCACCTCGTAACATGGCGCTGAATCTAAGATGACATATCAATCTTTCTCATTCGTGCTTCGCATATCATCGATTCCCACTGTTCGTTGCATCTGCCAATTTTCTTAGTGATTAGCAGTAAGACTGAAAGTTGGGCTAGTTGGTGATACATTATGGGCAGAAACAGCGCACAAACTCATGGGACGAAGAGAAGAGACACAAACAAGCGCTTGTTTGTGTCTCTTCTCTTCGTCCCGTGAGTTTGCGCGCTGTTTCTGCCCATAATTAGCAGTGTCGTGAAAGTCACAGCTTTCGCTGACGACATAAACTTGTACCTTTCTGATGAAGATAGCCTTTCACGCAGCCTACATGTATTTCTCCAGTATGGCGACTTTTCAGGTGCAGCGTTGAACATCTCCAAATACCGGTATTTCTTCATTGGCTCTCCAAACTCCACGCTTAGCACCGTTTTTAACCGGCCGCGTCCCTTCGTTGTTGGGGTTTTTTAGACAATAGATAGTTTTAGTACTGCGTACGCTGCGTACGTGGCGGCGTTGCGTACGTAAGGACGCCACGTTCTGCGTAGTGCGCATGCGCAGACCACAACGCGCACGTATCGCGTTACGTACGCAGCCGCTACGTACGCACGCATGAGATGCGTGCGTGCGTACGTATGAGCTCCTAGCGCCGCTCTCGAACAAGTTCGCGAAAGCGCGAGACTTCGTTTTGCAAAATGGCGGCATCGAAGGCAAGCACCGACAAGCTCTGTGGCTTAAAATATGGCCATAATCTGGCTATAACACTTGGATTGGCTCACATTGGCTGTCAACAACACGTGCTTCTATTTTGATCTACCAGATGACGCAACACGCTTCACGCTCGTTACGTACGCGGGTACTACGGCGTACTAAAAGCCGATTAGTGGCAAACGACGCCACGTAACGCAAGGCGCTTGCGTGATGCGTACGTAGCACCAATCCGCAGTACTAAAACTCTCTAATAACTACGGCATTTGCGAATTCGTTTGGTTAAATGCTCTCGAAGAAGTAAGACTTAAAAAATGGCAGCATATTCACGCGTTGAATGATTTTATTTATTTAAAATAAATAATGATGGAAAGTGGGGTGAAGCATCCGTCCGTCCATTCGTTCTTCCTTCCGTCCGTCCATGCGTCCGTCTGCGTGACCACCCGTGCGTCCACCGCCCGTCCGTGCGTGCATCTGTCTGTGCGTCCGCACTTCCATTCGTGCGTCCTTCCCTGCGTTCGTCCATGCATCCACCCCTGCGTCCGTCCATGAGTTCATCCGTCCGTGCAGCCATTCGTACGTCCGTCCATGCATCTGTCGGTGTGTCCGTTCGTCAATCTAGTCAACACTCCAAGTACCACCATCTCGCATCTTTTCATCATATATTCGGCATATAGAAGCATCGCCATCTAGTGGACATTCCAAGCACTAAACGAGAGATGGCACATGCACACTTTCTTGCGGCTTGCGCTTCTTGTCTACTTCCCACCTTTAACCACCTTGAGTTCATGGTATATACTAGTTCACTGTATTCATGGCTCTGTGGCCCTACGCTAGCTGAACCTTTCTAAAACCAAGGAGGTTACACCCAGCGAGTAAAACACAGCAACCCCTTTTTGTCAAATAGTGCTCAATGTACATGCCAATGGCTGCTAATAGGGAATGAGAGACAGGAGAATTCGGCTTTTAAATGCGAAGCATTTCTTGGCGAACTTCGGCGACATTGAGCGAATCTATCTATCTATCTATCTATCTATCTATCTATCTATCTATCTATCTATCTATCTATCTATCTATCTATCTATCTATCTATCTATCTATCTATCTATCTATCTATCTATCTATCTATCTATGAAGCCGCTTACGACTTTTAACGCTCCTGGCCGTTTGGATAACGGTATCAATACTAAACTTGGTACGACATAGCATGACTGTATGACGAATATAACTAACTAGTCACAACATGAAAATCATGACATGGATGTCATGAATATCATGATTTACATTTCATAATCTTATGAGTATGAAATGTAAATCATGACAAAGTAGAAGTAGTAGTAGTAGTAGGTAAGGTAGCCTCTTTTCGCTTAGTCTTGGGAATGTACGCTGGATGGCGGTACTTCTATATATGATGAAAAGATGCGAGATTGCGGTACTCGGTGTGTTCACTAGATTGATGGACGGGCGTGCGGACGGACGGATGGACAGACAGACGGACGAAAGGACAGACGGACGAACGCACAGACGGGTTTACAAACGCATGGACGCTCGGATGGATGCACTGATGGATGCGCGCACGAACGGAGGGATGGTTGGACGCACAGACGGACAAATAGGCATACGCATGGACGGATATAGACAGACGCACGAACGCACAGACGGAGGGATGGAAGCACGGACGGACTGAAGAACACTTTGCCCCACTCATTCTTATTTACTTCGTGGATATGCTGTGATTTTTCCAAACACAGAGTACATCATACTCCGGTACCCTAAATCGTTAACAACTTCTTCTAAACACGCAATTCGTCCAAAATTTGTTCTAAACTAATTTGTCTTCAATTGGCAATCACTTCACTCTCAAGTGGTACTTGGGAGAGCTGGGCGCTCTGTTATAGTAGAGTCAACGATTCCATTGTCAACGATTTTCTATAAACACTTCAACAAGAAATTATATCCAGTCAGACAAGAAAAAATGAACGTACTGTCACGTACGCAGGAAGCGGAGAAAGAGACAGGAAAGCGGCTATACACTACGAACTCTTTATATTGAAACAGAGGCTTAAATCTGTCGTCACCACTTCCTCTTCGTGATGTAAATAGTGGGTGGGAACTTAGTCAAGCTGCCTGTCGCTTTTTTCCCAGTCCCTTCATTAACACTGTATTGGCGGAAATTATTATTATTATTATTATTATTATTATTATTATTATTATTATTATTATTATTATTATTATTATTATTATTATTAAATATATTTACTCATGCTGTCACATGGTCATGTCACAATCACCTTACCAAAAAAAATTGACATTCAATCACTGTCGTCATCGCATTATTATTCACTGCAAAGATTACAAAAAAATACTTCAGACAATCTCTTTTCATCATGCGCAATGCCACAGAGCTGTCACCACAACAAGCTTGCCATTTTATGATGATGATGACCTGAGGTGGACGGCTCGAGTATTCCACGTACCATTTTGTGGCAACTTCTGCTCAAAATCCTGATTTCGTTCAGCATTGGCTCACATTTGCACTGTTTACAATGAAGGGTCATATTCGAACCTGTTTTTTTTTAATGTTTTAAAATGTTCCTGGGCCGCCGGTGACTCGTTTGGCCAATGTAACCATCCCGCAAGTCAGTGGTATTTCATACACGACGCGAACAACACATTTCTCGAACGTTGGTGATGATGATGCCTCAAATATGGCTCATACACACTCAGGGGGATCGGCCAAGAATTCCTGGCCATGATTCCTCTCACTCTGTGGGTTCTTCTTTCACCCGATGCGTGTACATATCCTGTTCAGTTTCCTTTGGGCAGAAAATGCTTTCACTTATGAAAGCGCACTCCTTTAGTATGATCATTCTCAGTTCTGAATTTTGACCGCAATACAGCTACGCCAGCTAAGTAAGGCCTATTCAACCTTCTGAAGACCGCTTCGTATCAACATTCCAACTGATACTGTGTCTTGCGAGTCTATCATGCATGAGAGTACTTACTATAGAGGTCCAGGGAACTCGTCGTCGTAGAAGGTTTACCCAAGTGACTGACATGATTGGAGTTCCGGTGTGTCGTAGACGGTGAAAAAAATGGTGAGGTCTTCCATAGAAGTGCCTATCGTCATAATGTCTGTCGCACTAACCTCACGTAGGTTTTCATAGTGGATCAGCACCTATATTGCCCCGCGGGCTTCAAAAGAGGTTACCAGGAGGTCCATCAGACTGGTGCGATGGAACCCCAGCATGACAGCAAGCACAGATTAACTGGTGCGGGAGGTAACGTCTACATACATGCCAGATCGACCGATGAATCAATGACTGCTAACACGCCCTTTCGCTAAAGAGCTGAAGAGTACAAGGGGAATAAATGGACCTAATGGGTGCTCAAACGAGCCCGTAAGTTCGTTTCGTTGTCATGGCTGGTGTCTGCTCAGGCGCAAACTGCGAGAAGACGAACGTTTGCGAAACGGAGGCAGATTAGTCCCGCATCATGGTTAGATTCACAGCAAGACAAGAAAAAACAAATTGCAAGATTTCACGTAAAGTGGCAATCGATCATATGTGAAGCACGAATGAGAAAGGTTGATATGTCACTTTAATATCAGCACAAAGTTACGAGGTGGAGGTAAATGATGCCGTACATAACTTCCGTGACTGTCTTGGTCATGGAAGTGTCGTCGCGTCGTGTTCTCTCACCACGGCTCCGGCTTTCCCTTTCCACCACGTTTCGGAGACCGTGAACGTACACCGAAGGCATTGTTCCCAGCGAGCGGTTCACGTTGGCAGGCGTATGCTGAATGTGCCAAGACTCGAGCAAGAGCCTCTTTCCCAAATTCCGTTCTGTTTCAATAACAGAAGCGCCTTCTAAGTCAATTTTATGGTCGTGCTTCTCGCAGTGCTCCGCCAGAGCGCTACGTTGCACTTCCATCTTCCTGACGTCGTTCTTGTGTTGGCGCATTCTTTCCGGGAAACACTTGCTCTCGCCTATGTAGCAGGCTGGACACCCAGAACACGACACTTTGTAGACAACGCCCGGGTGTAGCTCCCTCGGAGGTCGGTCTTTCGGCCGCGGTAGCAAGCGAGTGAGCGTCGAAACAGGTTTATGGATTACCGTGACCCCGGCTTTTCCTAGGACTCTCGAGAGCTGTTCACTTATGCCCGGTACATATGGAATGGCGACGCGGTTGTTTGGCGACTTCGTTTCTCTCGTGTGCGGTGGTGTGGCCAGGGCGGAAAGGGGGTGGGCGGTGTGTCGCTTGCAGGTGTCTTTCCGCGGTGCGGTGGTTGTCGTCTCGACAAACGGCGTGACGCCCGGCGGATGAACGCTTTTGTGTAGCCATTCCTTCGTAGCTCGGCGACAATCCTCTTTTCTTCTTTCTTCCTCTCACCTTCCGACGTGCAGATTACTCGTGCACGTGAGAGGAGTGCCGAAACCACTGAAGCTTTGTGGGCAGTTGGATGACAGGACGAAAAAAGCAAATACCTGGCGGTGTGAGTTGGCTTTCTATACACCGAAAAGGTCATGCGCTCGCCCTGTCGTCTGACTAAAACATCGAGAAACGGAAGCGCCCCGTCTCACTCTCGCTCCACCGTGAACTGTATCGCTTGGTCGATGGAGTTTAGATGTTCGAGGAAGCTGTCTACTGCTGCCTTCTTTATTATGCAAAAACAGTCATCCACGTACCTCACAAATACTTTCGGCCTGTCAATAAAGGAGCCCAGTGCCGTCTCTTCTATGTGTTCCATTGTGAGGTTCGCAGCCGTAACTGAGATCGCCGCTCCCATCGCGGTCCCGCTGGCTTGTCTGTAGAAGCTCCCGTTGACGCTGAAATACGTCCCCTTGAGGCAGTATTCCAGTAGGCGACACAGTTCGTCGACGCCCAGGCAGGTTCTTTCATCCAAGAGCTCGTCTTGGTTCAACGCTGCTCGTGCGCTAGATACCGCTAGTGCTACGGGCACACTGGTGAACAGGGATACGACGTCGAACGAGACGAAGCACTCATCGCTGCTCACGGTCACATCTCTCATGCGCTCCACGAAGTGGCTGGCGTCGCGTATGTGGGTTGGTGTTTGCCCCACGAGCGGCGCGAGAGTCCGGTGGAGATACTTGGACAGCGCCCGGAGTGGAGATGTTGTAAAATCCACGATAGGACGGAGCGGAACTGTGGGCTTGTGGGTCTTGGGAAGCCCGTAAAATCCTGGTGCAGAGCCGTTCCGGCAGATGAGCTGGAGGTATATGTTTCTCGCCTTCGGGTGCGCTTTAAAGACTTAGACGGCGCTTGACTTAGACGGCGCTTCTGTTATTGAAACAGAACGGAATTTGGGAAAGAGGCTCTTGCTCGAGTCTTGGCACATTCAGCATACGCCTGCCAACGTGAACCGCTCGCTGGGAACAATGCCTTCGGTGTACGTTCACGGTCTCCGAAACGTGGTGGAAAGGGAAAGCCGGAGCCGTGGTGAGAGAACACGACGCGACGACACTTCCATGACCAAGACAGTCACCCCCTGAGGAAGGGACCGAGTCGGTCCCGAAACGTCGGGCTCTTTTTGAACTGTGGCTGGAGCAATTTCAATTTTCCAAACTTTTCTACCCAGCCAGACAGATTGCTGTCGAAATGTTTACGTTTAAGTCATTACGCAGTGACTTCGGTCAGGAAGCAGCGCTCCGCGCAAAGCGGTACGTGAACGTAGCACGCGGCGTCACGACCTACCGCAACCTTCTCGACTTCACGAGGACCTGTCGGGAGAGGAACGTGATACCACGAAGCCTTCAGCTCAAGCGCCTGGTGCACACGGCGGAGGGCAACAAGATCATCGCACAAGCTGAACGGCGGCTACTAAACGCCCGAATCCATGAGTGCCACAGCGTCATCAAGAAGAAGGAATTAGACCTGTTCTTTCTACGACGGCAACTTCAACATCGACTGCCAGACACCTTTCCGTCACTGGAGGAGTTCGCACGAAATGTGGCTGCAACAACAGCGCAGAAACAACAAGCGACCCACAAAAGTAAGCTTGCGACGCTTCAAGGCGAAAAACACCACTACAGTCCTGACAACGAGAATTTCGTCGTCAATCTGTCCTCCAAACAACTCTCCCCGACAGAGCACAGCGTGCTGGCAAAGGGACACAACTTCAACACGACCACGACACGTCCGTCACTGCCGAAGATCATCGCGGCTACGGAGGAAGGCATAAGGCGACTCGACAGCGGCATTCGGGAGAACGTGCGTCTCAAGGCTATCGGCGTACTATCAAAAATAGGAAAGCGCCGTGAGCACAACCTGTCGAGAGAGGAGTGTAAGGCGATCCATGCGCTCCGAAATGATGATAAGGTTGTCATCCTCCCGGCCGACAAAGGGAACGCAGTGGTCCTGCTCGACAGGGAGGCATACAACGACAAAGTGCGAGACCTGCTGGACAGTCCGGCCTACGAAGAGCTGACGAAGGACCCCACACCAAGTGTCCAAAGGGAAATGAACAAGCTCCTGGCGGATATCTTTAAAGCGCACCCGAAGGCGAGAAACATATACCTCCAGCTCATCTGCCGGAACGGCTCTGCACCAGGATTTTACGGGCTTCCCAAGACCCACAAGCCCACAGTTCCGCTCCGTCCTATCGTGGATTTTACAACATCTCCACTCCGGGCGCTGTCCAAGTATCTCCACCGGACTCTCGCGCCGCTCGTGGGGCAAACACCAACCCACATATGCGACGCCAGCCACTTCGTGGAGCGCATGAGAGATGTGACCGTGAGCAGCGATGAGTGCTTCGTCTCGTTCGACGTCGTATCCCTGTTCACCAGTGTGCCCGTAGCACTAGCGGTATCTAGCGCACGAGCAGCGTTGAACCAAGACGAGCTCTTGGATGAAAGAACCTGCCTGGGCGTCGACGAAACTGTGTCGCCTACTGGAATACTGCCTCAAGGGGACGTATTTCAGCGTCAACGGGAGCTTCTACAGACAAGCCAGCGGGACCGCGATGGGAGCGGCGATCTCAGTTACGGCTGCGAACCTCACAATGGAACACATAGAAGAGACAGCACTGGGCTCCTTTATTGACAGGCCGAAAGTATTTGTGAGGTACGTGGATGACTGTTTTTGCATAATAAAGAAGGCAGCAGTAGACAGCTTCCTCGAACATCTAAACTCCATCGACCAAGCGATACAGTTCACGGTGGAGCGAGAGTGAGACGGGGCGCTTCCGTTTCTCGATGTTTTAGTCAGACGACAGGGCGAGCGCATGACCTTTTCGGTGTATAGAAAGCCAACTCACACCGGCAGGTATTTGCTTTTTTCGTCCTGTCATCCAACTGCCCACAAAGCTTCAGTGGTTTCGGCACTCCTCTCACGTGCACGAGTAATCTGCACGTCGGAAGGTGAGAGGAAGAAAGAAGAAAAGAGGATTGTCGCCGAGCTACGAAGGAATGGCTACACAAAAGCGTTCATCCGCCGGGCGTCACGCCGTTTGTCGAGACGACAACCACCGCACCGCGGAAAGACACCTGCAAGCGACACACCGCCCACACCCTTTCCGCCCTGGCCACACCACCGCACACGAGAGAAACGAAGTCGCCAAACAACCGCGTCGCCATTCCATATGTGCCGGGCATAAGTGAACAGCACTCGAGAGTCCTAGGAAAAGCCGGGGTCACGGTAATCCATAAACCTGTTTCGACGCTCACTCGCTTGCTACCGCTGCCGAAAGACCGACCTCCGAGGGAGCTACACCCGGGCGTTGTCTACAAAGTGTCGTGTTCTGGGTGTCCAGCCTGCTACATAGGCGAGAGCAAGTGTTTCCCGGAAAGAATGCGCCAACACAAGAACGACGTCAGGAAGATGGAAGTGCAACGTAGCGCTCTGGCGGAGCACTGCGAGAAGCACGACCATAAAATTGACTTAGACGGTGCTTCTGTTATTGAAACAGAACGGAATTTGGGAAAGAGGCTCTTGCTCGAGTCTTGGCACATTCAGCATACGCCTGCCAACGTGAACCGCTCGCTGGGAACAATGCCTTGGGTGTACGTTCACGGTCTCCGAAACGTGGTGGAAAGGGAAAGCCGGAGCCGTGGTGAGAGAACACGACGCGACGACACTTCCTTGACCAAGACAGTCACCCCCTGAGGAAGGGACCGAGTCGGTCCCGAAACGTCGGGCTCTTTTTGAACTGTGGCTGGAGCAATTTCAATTTTCTAAACTTTTCTACCCAGCCAGACAGATTGCTGTCGAAATGTTTACGTTTAAATAACTTCCGTGTCATGATTATCATGTTTCGATGTGTTGTTTACCTTCGTCATCTCTTCGCGTCACATGATACCAACTTTAGTATATTTGGAGCTAGGGAAACAGCCACGAGCACGGTATGAGCATGGGATGCTGTCATGTTCTTACATGACACGTGTGTCAGGATTATCATGTTTGCTCCTGTAATATTTATCGTCATACATTGACGTCACGTAACACCAAATTTGGTATATGTGGCACTAGCAATACGGCCGCGAGCGCATCATGAAGGGCCAAATATACTCAAATGTAACGTTCACGCGCGCGCACGCTAAGCACAGCGACGCTACGCTAGCAAAACGCGAGTACTGTATAGTCTGACGCCAGGCGCGACCAGCGTCCGTCGGCGCGGCCCGACGGCAACCGGCGCGAAATGCGACATGCTGCATTTCGCGCCGATGCGTTGCCCAGACAACAGCTGCGTTTCCCTCTTTTCGTGACGGAGGGACGCTGGACGCGCTGAAACGCGCATGCGTCAAAACAACTCAGCGCAGCGCGTGCCTGCGTTATGGCAGGAACGGCGCCTGGCGTGGCAACGCCGGCGTGGCGCGACGAAATGAACGCCGGCGTGGCGCGACGAAATGAACGCCGGCGAGCACGCGCACCGCGTCACGTCGAAATGTATTGGCACCTTGTCTGTGGCATGTAGTCATATTCTCACATCAAATGCATCTCATCTCATAGCACACGCATCTCATGACTATCATGTTTGCACCAGTCACATACCTTCGTCATCCATTGGCGTCACGTAACACCAAATTTGGTATATGTGGCACTAGCAATACGGCCGCGAGCGCATCATGAAGGGCCAAATATACTCAAATGTAACGTTCACGCGCGCGCACGCTAAGCACAGCGACGCTACGCTAGCAAAACGCGAGTACTGTATAGTCTGACGCCAGGCGCGACCAGCGTCCGTCGGCGCGGCCCGACGGCAACCGGCGCGAAATGCGACATGCTGCATTTCGCGCCGATGCGTTGCCCAGACAACAGCTGCGTTTCCCTCTTTTCGTGACGGAGGGACGCTGGACGCGCTGAAACGCGCATGCGTCAAAACAACTCAGCGCAGCGCGTGCCTGCGTTATGGCAGGAACGGCGCCTGGCGTGGCAACGCCGGCGTGGCGCGACGAAATGAACGCCGGCGTGGCGCGACGAAATGAACGCCGGCGAGCACGCGCACCGCGTCACGTCGAAATGTATTGGCACCTTGTCTGTGGCATGTAGTCATATTCTCACATCAAATGCATCTCATCTCATAGCACACGCATCTCATGACTATCATGTTTGCACCAGTCACATACCTTCGTCATCCATTGGCGTCACGTAATACCAAATTTGGCATATGTGAAGCTAGCGAAACGGCCGCGAGCGCATCATCAGTGTGGCACGTACTCATGTTGTTACATGGCACGCATGTCACAATTATCATGTTTGGATGTGTCGTTTACCTATGTCGTCTGTTCGCGTCGCGTAATACCGAGTTCGGCACATGTGAAGCTAGCGAAACGGCTGTGAGCGCATCAAGATCGTAGCATGTAGTCATGTTGTTACATGACACACATCTCATGCTTATCATGTTTGGAGCAGTATCATACCTTCGTCATTCATTCACGCCCCGTAATACCAAATTTATTATAATTGAAGCTAGTCAAACTGTCGCCAGCGCATCATTATCTTGGCATGTATTCATATAGTTACATGACACGCATCTCATGATTATCATGTTTGCACCAGTCACATACATTCATCATCCATTCACGTACCGCAATACTAAATTTGGTATGTGTGACGCTAGCCAAACAGGCGCGAGCGCATCATGAGCTTGGCATGAAGTGGTGTTCTTGCATGACACGCATGTCATGATCTTCATGTTAGGGTCTATCGCTTGTGTTCGCTATACAATCATGTCATACCATACCAGTTTTTCAACATGCCACGACAACGAAAGCACCGCAAGAGCTGCAGGACCATGAAATGTAAATTATCACATTCATGACATCCGTGTCATGTTTTTCGTGTCATGACCAGTCAAATATATTCTTCATAGAGTCATGTTATGCGATACCAAGTTTGGTATCAATAACATTATCTAAACGGCCAAAAGAGCTTAATGTCAAAGGCGCACGGACGGACGGATGGACGGACGGACGGACGGACGGATGGATGGATGGATGGATGGATGGATGGATGGATGGATGGATGGATGGATGGATGGATGGATGGATGGATGGATGGATCGATCGATCGATGGATGGATGGATACGCTCAAAGTCGCCGAAGTTTGCTAATAAATGTCTCGCATTTGAAATCGCGCGCTAATTCTGTTTGCGTGTCACATTATTTATCTAAAATTTCATTCATTAAATCAAGCAGTAAATTACACAAACTACACATGTCGTGCAAAATAATTATTGCAGTGTCATGGGCTACTGTGGGCGACGTCAGAGCACAGATTTCTACGTAAAGAAGCGACGTCAAAGCACTGCCAACTATAGGGCCGTTTATTGTCGTGCGCTGTTCCCTCATTTCGACGGCCGCTTGCGAGAAGGGCAAGCAGCGTTGAGCTTCGAAGACGGGATTGTGAACTCCTATGTGTCGGTCACACCTGGTGAGGGGCCCTTTAAGTTTTTAGCGTCAAGTGTTTATCTCAATTTTCTCTATTTACACAACAACACGAAGCTTGCAAAGCACGTTAAAAAAATAGCGGTTACGAAAGGCCCCAGCCTGTTGCCAAAGTCCGTCAAATTCTACCTATGTTTTCCTCAACGATTTCCTTTGAATGTCAACAGCCTCTTGCGTAAATTTACAGTTTTACGGCACCAGAGATACTGTGGTAAATTTCGTGACCTTACTGCAACAACTTTCTTGTTGCCGCATAAACGTCGATGTAAATCTCTTTCTGCACCCAATACCACAAAGCGGTGCACTCGGAGCCATCTATCTGTAGTTCGCGCTCCCCGTCGTCTGATTGCTTTAGAAGTAAATATGACATACACTGCGACTTGGCGCCCGATCACGTTGTTAAATGTAGACTACAAGATCGTGGCGTCAATCTTGAACAGCCGACTAAAGACCTTTCTGCCGGATAATATTGCTCCACACCAGGCTTGCGCAGTCCCGGGCAGATCAATGTTCACCAACCTGACCACGACAAGGGACGTGTTCCAGTACGCTTCGGAGAAAAGAGTCACTGGAGACTTTTTTTCACTTCATCAGGCCAAGGCTTTCGATAGGGTCAGGCACACCTACCTGTTCGAAACCCTGCGAGAGTTTGGCCTACCGGCAAGCTTTGTACAAGTGATAAGGCTCCTGTACTCAGACCTCAGGTGCCACGTAGTAGTAAATGGCTCCACGACGGACACCTTTCAGTACACGAGAGGGATCAGGCAGGGGTGCCCGCTTGGCCCAACTCTCTTTGTACTCGCGATAGAGCCGCTACTTACATCCCTGGCAAGCGACGCGCACATCCGGGGCCTTCCTCTCACAGGAACTGCGGACCTGAAAGTCCTCGCATACGCTGACGATATCTCCCTTTTTGTGCGAGATCCAAGCAGTCTCGAGTGCTTTCACCAGGTATTCGCGTCATTTGCCCTAGCATCAGGTGCACAGCTAAATGAGAGGAAGTGTAAATCCCTCCTATTCGGCCATTTCCCGGCGCACGTGATCGGCAACTTCGAGGTAGTCACCGCTGTTAAGGTCCTCGGTATATACTTTTACCGCGAGGGAGTTACGGCCTCTACGTGGTCCCGAGTCGTGGACAGGGCTGCACAAGTGTCAGAGAGCGCTAGCCTACAAGGCCTGACGCTATGCGAGAAAGCAGTAGCCGTCAAAACAAGCATTTGCGCCCTAGCCTCGCATGCGAGCCGAGTAGCGGTGATGCCCACAAGAACAGCAAGCCAGTTGACCAAACTCATTAACGCATACCTCTGGGATGGGAAACCGCCACCATTGAAGCAAAACTTGCTACAACTGGCAGTGTCAGAAGGGGGTCTCGGCCTACCACATGTGTTGACCACGAGCAGAGTCCTGGCCCTGAAAACCGCCCGCATGCTCGCGCGCGCGAGCGATTACCTAGGGCGCAACCTACTCCTCTACTGGAGTGGAGTGAAGCACGACTGGCTGGATGCAGGCCACCACATTGGGCCCTTTGCTGAGGCACCCGCGCCCTTCTATAAAACGGCGTCGGCTACCTGGCGCATGTTGAGGCAAGAAGTGCCCGAAGGCGATGTGGATGAGGACCCGCCAGCGCGCATCGTTGAAGCCATCATGCGGAAGCAGCTGAGCGACACTGAACAAAAACGAACTGAGCGCGCGAGGCGCGAATTACTCTCTCTCCGTTGCGGCACCCCCCGTGATGCACAGGATTTCCTCCTGAAAAAGGCCTGGGCCGTCCTCCCCACCAGACAACGCCTGCATAAATTCGGAATACTCCCGGATGCACGTTGCCCGAACTGTCACGCAGTTGAATCGCAGGATCACGCGTTGTTCCAATGCGTGGCGGTGAAACCCGTGTGGCGGATGGTAGCCCACTCCTTTGGTATCCGCCCACCTCCCCACCACAAGCGCAACAAAGGTGCCTTCTGCCAACTTGTGCTGATCTTCATGATGCTAGCTATTTGGCAAAGGAGATCGCTTGCGGAGGTGCGTAGAAAGCCTGTCCGGAGCGCGTTTCCGGTAGTCTCGCGTATCCGGCGGTTGCTATGGGCCCACCTATCCGGCGAACTCGAGGCCAGCGGCGAGGAAAATTTCCTTCGTCGCTGGCATACCAAATTCTTTTTTCTGAGGAATGGCAAGCTAGCCACCCCAATCACTACCTGGTGACCCCCCTCCCGCTGTCTAGCACATGCAGAAGGGGACTTATATATATATATATATATATATATATATATATATATATATATATATATATATATATATTAAAATAGAGGTGTTGTACGTCGAGAAAGGTTCGGACGTAGCTTGGCAAAATGTCCTTTATCAGGCAGGTCTGGCTAATGGCGAGCGGCGTGCGCGAGCTACTACTGCAGCCACCGATCATCATCGTCTTCTTCGTTGCCCGCAGAGCGTCCGTTACTCAGATTCATTAATTCATTACAATTACTCCCCGCGAAATAAGGAGCCATCCTGGCGACCTATGGACAAGTAAACACGGGAGGGTCGTAGCAGGGCTTAAGTCTCGAGACGTGGACAATTTCCTGGCCACGACGACGTTGGTCAGAAGATTGTTCCAGTGGCTCGATAAGGTAATTCACCGGTGACGTTTTTTGTAGCACACGATATGGGCCGTGATACTTGGGGACCAACTTGGTAGAAAGGCCAGTTGTAGCAGAAGGAACATGCAGCCAGACGAGTGAACCTGGATCGTAGGAAGTAGTGTTATTTGATGCGTCATGGTGGTGCTTTTGGCGTCCTTGGTCTTGGGTTGTGAATGATCTTGCCAGTTGGCGGCATTCCTCAGCGTATGTAGCGGCTTGAGACAAAGTCGTGGACTCTGAGGAGTCAGGTTTGTATGAAAGAATGGTGTCCATAGTGCAAGAAGGTTCGCGTCCGTAAAGGAGGAAAAAAGGAGAGAACCCAGTAGTGCTTTGAATGGCGGTATTATAAGCGAACGTGATAAACGGGAGCACTCGGTCCCAATTGGAGTGGTCTGACGAGATATACATAGACAGCATGTCACCAAGGGTGCGGTTGAAGCGCTCTGTCATTCCATTGGTCTGTGGATGATAGGCGCTTGTAGTGCGGTGAACGACGTGGCACTCACGCAGCAATGCTGTGATGACGTCTGACAAGAATACGCGACCACGATCGCTCAGTAACTCCCGAGGTGCTCCATGACGTAATACGATGTTGTGAAGATCGAAAGTCGCAACGTCTTTTGCTGTAGACGAGGGAAGGGATGAAGTTTCGGCATACCGCGTGAGATGGTCGACGGCAACTATGATCCAGCGGTTACCGTCAGCAGTGTTGGGAAGGGGACCATAGATATCGATGCCGACGCGGTCGAATGGTCGGGATGGGCATGGTAAGGGTAGCAAGGTACCGCTGGCGTGACAAGGGGGAGTTTTTCGTCTCTGGCACGTCGAGCAGGCCCGAACGTATTGTCGTATAAAACGGTACATGCCACGCCAGTAATATCGGAGACGTATGCGAGAATAAGTCTTCAGGAAACCTGCGTGGCCACATTGGGGGTCGTCATGAAACGTGGAACAAATTTCGGATCGCAGATGACGTGGAATCACGAGTAGCCACTGACGTCCACCGGGTGCGTAGTTGCGTCGGTACAGCACGTCGTCGCGAGTGGCGAAGTGCTCCACTTGCCGACGCAACGTGCGAGAAGGAGGGGAAGCCGTCCGCCCAGCCAGGATGTCTAGAATCGAAGCAACCCAAGGGTCCTTGCGTTGCTCAGATGGCATGTCGGCGATGGTGACGGCAGTGGCATCACAGGTTAGACTTTCGCAGCAGTCCGGGTCAGGGGGTAGAGGCGAACGGGATAGGGCGTCTGCGTCCGAATGTTTCCGGCCGGAGCGATAGACCACGCGAATATTATATTCTTGGAGGCGTAATGCCCATCGGGCGAGGCGACCGCTTGGATCCTTCAATGACGACAACCAGCAGAGGGCGTGGTGGTCAGTCACGACGTCAAAAGGGCGCCCGTACACGTAAGGTCGAAATTTTTCTATCGCCCAAATAATGGCGAGGCATTCCTTTTCAGTGACAGAATAGTTGCTTTCGGCTTTGCTAAGAGTTCGGCTTGCGTAGGCAACCACGTACTCTTGGAAGCCGTCTTTCTTCTGTGCAAGAATAGCGCCTAGCCCGACACCACTAGCGTCGGTGTGGATCTCTGTGGGTGCCGATGGGTCGTAGTGTCGCAGAATAGGCGGCGACGTGAGGAGGCGGCGCAGTTCATTGAAAGAGTCGTCACAGGTGGCAGACCAGGCTGAAAGGTCTCTGGAGCCGGCGAGGAGCTTGGTCAAAGGAGCGATGATCGTCGCGAAATTGCGGACGAAGCGCCGGAAGTAAGAGCAAAGGCCTATGAAGCTTCGGAGCTCTTTCATGGTGGTCGGTTTGGGAAACGCTGAAACTGCTGTAAGTTTGGCAGGGTCAGGAAAAATGCCGTCTTTTGAAACCACGTGGCCAAGGATCGTAAGCTTTCGAGCGGCGAAATTGCACTTCTTCAGATTCAGTTGCAGCCCCGCGGCAGAAATACACGCGAGGACTTTCTCGAGGCGGGTTAAATGGGTTGCAAAATCAGTTGAAAAGACGACAATATCATCTAAATAACAAAGGCAAACGTTCCATTTGAGGCCTCGAAGGATAGAGTCCATCATCCGCTCGAAAGTAGCTAACGCGTTGCAGAGGCCGAAGGGCATGACTGTGAATTCGTAAAGCCCGTCGGGCGTGATGAAAGCAGTTTTTTCACGATCGGCCTCTGCCATGGGTACCTGCCAGTATCCAGAGCGGAGATCTAAAGAAGAGAAAAATTCGGCTCCCTGTAGGCAGTCCAAGGCATCGTCAATGCGTGGCAGCGGATAGACATCCTTGCGCGTGATTCGGTTGAGACGCCGGTAGTCCACGCAAAACCTGATGGATCCGTCCTTCTTCTTCACCAACACAACTGGAGAGGCCCAGGGACTGCTTGACGGTTCTATTATGCCACGTGTCAGCATGTCGTCAACCTGTTCATTGATGGCACGGCGTTCGGTAGTTGACACACGATATGGACGCTGCCGTAATGGCGTCTCTTGACCGGTATCTATACGGTGAACAACAGATGACGCTCGACCTAAGGAAGGCTGATTGTGGTCAAACGAGGCTCGAAAACGCTGTAGGAGCTTGATCAGCTGTTTTTGCTGCCCAGGCGTGAGGTTACAATCGATGGACTTGCGGAATACATCCATAGGTTCATTAGCGTCAGTTGCGGGTGTAATGGCACAAGTCGGTAGAAATGGCTTGTCTGGATAGATCAGGTCTTCGAAAATACAATTTAAGGTCTCGAGGCTTCCCAGACACTCACCGCGTAGCAGGATGTACGGGCAAGCAGAAACGTTGCACGCATAAAGTACCGCCGAACCATTGGAAAAGTTGATGACGGCAAACGGGAGGACGATGGTTCGGTGTTGCACACTAGGTATAGTTGGCTGGAACAGGAGCGTCGAGTTAGTGGCAGCAGGGGAAAACACAGGCACTAGGACGGCGGACAACGGCGCGATGCGGACGTCAGCTGCGGCAAACACTTTCGAGGGACTGTGGTGGTCGATATCAAGGCACGGATTCGTCAACGTGAGTTCAGCACGAGCGCAGTCGACGAGGGCCTGATGGGTAGAAAGGAAATCCCATCCTAGTATGACGTCGTAAGATGAGCGTGGGAGAACAACAAAGTTGACGGCGTACCAAACATCTTGAATAAGAACGCGTGCTGTGCACTGAGCTTTCGGCGCGATGAAATGGGAGGTGGCTGTACGCAGAGCAAGATTCGTAAGCGGCGTTGTAACTTTTCTCAAATCGCGACACAGTTTTTCACTAATTACAGAAACGACGGCGCCTGTGTCGACAAGTGCACGTACAGCAACACCTTCTACTAGGACATCAATTTCGTTGGTCGGACAAAGAGGAGGTCTTAGAAAGTTCGACGACGACGCAGTTCTTGCCTCCGGAACTGCGGCTGTCAGTTTTCCTCTCGAGCGGGGCTCGTGCGCCGAAGCATCGGGGAGACAGATCGGCGACGGGGTGGTAATGACCGGCGAGAATCGACGGGGCGTCGTGGGGACAATGAGTCGGTGATAGGAGAAGGTGGTCGCCGGGGTTTCTGGGCAGCCTGGTAATTTGCAGAATTCCCATGGTCTGGAGGCTGGAAGTTGCGACGGCGACAGTAGCGGGCTATATGTCCCACGAAACCGCATGCGAAACAGATGGGTCGATTATCCAAGGTGCGCCATCGGTTAACGACAGAAGGTGCAGGGGGCGAAACGGGATGGGGTGCCGTGTATGTAGGCAGCGTCGTAGGGTAGGAGGACCCGGTGCCCCGGTATGCGCCAGAGACAGGTGGGGCTGGGGGTCTAGCAACGACGGCAGCGTAGGTCAGCGGCGTAGGGACAGGTGGCGATGGAGGCAGTGCTTGCGTGACCTGTGTCTCAATGACCTGGCGTAGACGTGGGTCTAACGAGGTCACTGGCGTGGATGCTTCGGCCACAAGGGAAAGCTGACGCGCAACTTCCTCACGAATGAATTGCTTGATTTGGGGCAGTAAGACGGTGTGATCAGCAGCGACGTCGTGTACGAGGGCGGAAACTTCAGCCGTATCTTCTGCGGCCCTGCGCGTCGAGACACGCTGCTTACGCAACTCGTCGTACTCCTGACAGAGCTGGACAACATCGGTGACGGTCTGTGGATTCCTGGCGACGAGCATCTGGAAGGTGTCGTCGTCAACTCCTTTGATGATGTGCTTGATTTTGTCGCGTTCGGTTAGAGATTCATCGACGCGCTTGCAAAGGGACAAGACATCTTCAATGTAACTCGTAAAGGTCTCGTCCCTGCGCTGGACTCGACTACGGAGACGCTGTTCCGCGCGAAGCCGGCGCACGGCGGGACGGCCGAAGACCGCGGCGATGGTGGTCTTGAAGGCGGACCAGTTGGTAATTTCGCCTTCGTGGTTCTTGAACCAGAGGCTGGCCACATCAGCGAGGTAAAAGCGCACGTTTGTGAGCTGGTCGCAGGCGTTCCACTTGTTGGAAGCGCTTACGATTTCGTACTCGACGAGCCAGTCCTCGACGTCTTGTTCATCGTTGCCGCGAAAAATTGGTGGGTCGCGTTGCCGAGGCGCGCCAGTACAGTAGACTGTCGTTGGTAAGGCAGCTTGAGAAGGGCCAGGAGCAGTCATGGTGAACGGTGAGGGTAGCGTCCGATTGCGAAGTTCCAGGTTGATGGGAACCCCGGCTCCTCCACCACTTAAAATAGAGGTGTTGTACGTCGAGAAAGGTTCGGACGTAGCTTGGCAAAATGTCCTTTATCAGGCAGGTCTGGC
Source organism: Rhipicephalus annulatus (assembly GCA_013436015.1). NCBI lineage: Eukaryota > Metazoa > Arthropoda > Arachnida > Ixodida > Ixodidae > Rhipicephalus > Rhipicephalus annulatus. The sequence goes on along the minus strand of WOVY01005215.1, from coordinate 25,420 downwards.
TAATGGCGAGCGGCGTGCGCGAGCTACTACTGCAGCCACCGATCATCATCGTCTTCTTCGTTGCCCGCAGAGCGTCCGTTACTCAGATTCATTAATTCATTACAATATATATATATATATATATATATATATATATATATATATATATATATATATATATATATATATATGTATGTATGTATATCTGTATCACCTTTTTCATTTCATCACCCCATTGTCGTTGTTATTTGTAATCGATTCGGGCAAAGTGTGCTGGTCGACACTTGAGTTAAAATTTGTATAGCGCCTTCTTCATTGATTGGCGCCTTCAGTCAGTTTTTTACGCGCAGATTGTTGCTGATGCCTTATTTGGGGGGAGACAAGAGCCCCCCCCCCCCACTCCCTAGTACCCCCCCCCCCCCGGCGCCCCCCAGCCTCAAGGCCTCTTTTATACCTCCGGGCATGCACTTACTGTGTACGAAAGCAGCATTGTTTCAGGCGACAAAAAAGAAATAATACCTACAGTTGTACAGCGCGAAGTCTCTACTTGTTCCCACCGCGTGTTGAGAAGACCTATACCGCCGCGCATGATTAAGCCTGCTGGAGCACCACGCGCTGTACAGTAAATAGAGGGGTACATTCCCCCACATACATTCTACCTCGGTAGTGGTGCTTTCCTGATTGTACATGCACCCTTTGTAGTCGTGAAGGTCGATGTTTTTGTCATGTACTTTATCCTTTGTTGGAAGTCAATGAACTTCTCTTTGTTGCTCATCAATCGTTACCCCCCTTATTCTAACCCCCCCCCCCATCAATGCTTTCAGCCTCACCGGGCCTCATCGATTGTGAGGCCCACGGGATGGCTTTAAACCCTCTCATAGCAGAGCACCTAGTACTCTAAATCGTTACCCACTTTTTATAAACACACATTTTCATGTAGAGTGGATTGCTTGTGATTTAATGCGAGTGCGTAACTGGGACGCCTTGCTGGTTTCTCATAGTAGAGTACCAAGTGCTCAAAATTATTAGACTTTTTTTTTAAACACACTTCAGATACTTGCAATTGGGACGTCTCACTCCTTTCCGATAGTTGAGTACGAAGTACATGAAATCTTCACACATTTTTTTAAACACACCCTATGCTGCATCGTCCTGAGCACGTTCCCGGCGTTATTCTTGTCAACACAGCCTCATTAAGTGTGAGGCCCACGGGACGGCTTTATGCTCCCCCTATAGTGGAGTACCAAGAACTCTAAACCGTTAACCACTTGTTATAAATACACAAGCCATGTCTTCAATACTGATTCGTCACGCATAACTTATGCTTGGTACATAGTGTAAGTAAACTTTTCCTAAACACGTGAAGCCCAGCTTTTCTCTCCTTGAATTCACAGGGACGGCTTTCAGTCCTCACACAGTAGAGTACAACGTACTCTAAATCGTTGAACACGTGTTTTTAAGACATACCAGTGACGGCTCACAACTCTCCTATAGTGCATTACCAAAAACTCGAAATCGTTAAGCACTTTTTCTAAACACATACCAGTGTAAGTTGGAATGGGATGTCTTTCTGAATCCCATGATTGATATGTGGGGGTTAATGTCTCAAAACCACCATATAATTATAAGAGACGCCGTAGCGGAAGACTCCGGAAGACTCCGGACCACCTGGGGTTCTTTAACGTGCAGCCAAATATGAGCACACAGCCCTGCACTATTTTCACTTCCATAAAAAATGCAGCCGCTGCAGCTAGGATTCAATCCCACGACCTGCGGGTCAGCAGCCGAGTACCTTAGCCACTATACCACCGTGGTGGGGCGACTTTCTGATCTCCCATAGTAGAGTATTACGTGCTCCAAATCACTGACCAATTTTTCTAAACACATCAGTACTTCTCCGAAGAGAAGTGTGCCATCGGAAACTCATTCAAGACGTAATTTTTGTCAACATGGCCTCATCAAATGTGAGGCCCATGGGATGGCTTTATGCTCTCCAATAATAGAGTACCATGCACTGTAAGTCGTTAACCACTTCTTCTAAACACACGATAAAACTCCCCTTTTTAAATAGTAGCTTTCAACTAGCCGCGAGCCGGCAGCTAGCAGGTGGTCGCGCGTGCCTCCACATGTCGAATCTCGTCTCGCTTTTATCGCAGCGCCGCCAATGTGGACAGCGTGCCGCTGGCTTCCGAGCGAAGGCACCGACGGGCGGGACGCCGCCGCGGCATGCTTCCCGCCAGTCTGTTCGAACTCTTATACACGAGCGCGCAGCTGTGGCGGAGAGGTGAATGGAGGAGGAAAAACAAAGCGGAGCCAACGCTCTGCCACCTCCTCCACCCCACTTCCTCACGCTCACGCGAAGAGAGGGGAAGAGTTGGCGCATGCGCAGTAAGGTGCGGTCACGTCGCACACCACCAGATTGAACTACGCCATAAGCTGCTTGGCATGTAAATATTTTCTAAACACAGGACAGCAAAAGCAACCACACCCACCTGGCCTCCGTGCAAAGAACCACGTTTTATATAAATATTATGGTGTACCGGTTGCTCGGCGGCAATGTATCACTTTAAAAGCACAACTGTTCAGATTCACGCATGAACTTGTGACATTAGCATAACTTCGTGTCTAAAAGTCGCGTGAATGCTCCTCTTCAGTCGTCTTGCTGGACGTTTCTGCAAACGGCGAGTAGTAACGGACTCTTTAAGGCTTATCTCTTTTAGGCACCACTAACTACGTTGAGAGGCGACGCCGCAACCAATAAAGCGAACGAGGGCAAAATAGAGCGAACGCGGAGTCGACATCATGATGGGCCACTGGGTTCCTACATCGATTGCCTCCTCCGTCACGCGCGCTGACCCCTTTGTCGGAACTCGTGCGCATTCAAGGTCCTGAGGCTGGAACTGGCCCTTCATAGTGGGGCTCTCGGCATCTCCCTTGGTTCTCTACTCCTGTGATGCACAGAGTGGTGAGCGTAGGACTCGATCACTGGCATTTTTCTGCGGCAATGTGTCTCGAATGTCACGTCGCTACAACTGCGGATAGCCAAAACTCCCAAACACAGTTGGCGTTGCCCCGAAGCAAAGGTATGCTCTGAATGGGCACTCCGGAGTATCGTAATCATCGGTGAATTTTGTGGAGAAAAGCAATGGCATGGTCGCTCGATAAAAAAGGGTGCTTTTATCTAGAGCAACAGTGCGAAAATACTGAATGTTCACGTCGCTACTTCATTGATAATAGAAGACTGCACGAGGCGCTGTCGCACATTCTGTCAAGGTGCCATGCACTTGTACTGACGTCCCGCACTTATCATATTGCACGTGTACAAGAAACCGAAGGGTCCGTATAGCAACTTCGAAACTTCCATACACAAGGCCTGCTGCATGGAACTGTATACGTGAGGCCAGTCATTGCACGCGCCGTTACTCATGTAGGGCGCGGCTATGGATGATGCGGTGTTGTTTCGCGCTCGCTGTGGGAGTCCTCCAGTCAGCCGACGTAATTTGATTAGCTCGTTGGCGAATTGTCGCGATGCATCCCAGAGCTCGCTGAATGCCTGTCGACTGGCCGGCCGCTGACGCATTCCCCTCCCCCTCTGTTTTCCCCGTGAGTATTCCCAACTGGCCTCGGGTCCAGTGGCATAGCTGGTAATGCAAATGACAGCGCCCGGTGAGGCGGGTGCCCTAGAAAGTGAAGCAACTGAAGTACTACGTTGTGGAAGAGGTGGGGGATCTAGTACATGCAGAAAGAGTGGCATGGGCTATGACACGTTAAACGTAAGGCGCTGCGCCGTGCTCCCTACCGTACTGCTAAAATCAGGCGCCTCCTTCTTCTTCTAAGCACCACCACATGTGCATCTTAAACTTTGCTGGCGCTTTTCGATGCCCCTTTGGACCTTCTCTTTGAGAGATGCCCCATTAATGTTTTTGGATCACGGGTATCGCTGTAGCCAGTGCTTCGATAGGTGGGCTCGTCTTGGAAAAGACGAGTCCACTCATCGATAACTCAGCTCTGGTGGTGGCCCGTGCTCAAGAACGTGCATATGTTTGAGCTGCCATCTTCTCTTGAAGATGTTTTGTTTGGGCATTCAGTCAAGCAGTATATATCCCGACAAAGACAAGAGATACTGCGATGTTTATATACAGAAGAGCAGAGAAGTCGGCCCGAGATACCGTATTCTATGGCCAGCTATACTCTATCCACAGGGGCAGAAAAATTGGAAAGAAAAATAGGGGTGATTATAAGCAAAACGTAGTTTATATATCGCACTTATGACAGCACTTTGCATACTTATTTGGCTGGGTTACAACAGAGCAAGGCAATAAGGAACAAGAATGCTTCCGCGATCTCGCATCGCCGTTTCCAACCGCGCATTTCACGACCACATTGCTGCCAGTTTTACGGCGTTGAAAACAGCTACAGAGGGCTCCGTCTTCTCCCACCGTCCGTGAAAAACGCTCGGTGCTTGGGAGCACGGTGCCGCAGCCTCATTCGTCTTCACAGTTTTGTATACACGTAAAAAAAAGAGCCGTGGAAGCGCACGCAGTCATCGGTGAGGTGAACATCGCTGTAACTGTAAATAAACCCACCCGCGAGACTCGTACGGCACGCACGTTATATACGCCGACACTAATCGCGTGGTTTCTACCACTGTCAGGCTTTTTTTTATGCTACATAGAAAGTAGGAGAGAGCATAAATCGAACAAAGGACTCCATTCTGTTTCACCGTTCTGTTATACTGTAAATACTGACGCATACGTCGGTGTTTTGCTCCGTCTTTCGTGTTAGTCTTCCGTATTTGTTTTACTGTTCTGCGGGGTGTATTATGCAATGATCCTTTTACTTTTTCTCTTCTTTGAAAACATGTCCGCAATGGCAGCCTTGTTTCCCTAAGTTTGTATATGAGCAGCTTAAAGGGCACCGAAAATACTGGCGCTGCCTCCGCATGTTCTCCTTTCTTTCTTCTTCTTTCTTTCTTTCTTTCTTTCTTTTTTTCTTTCTTTCTTTCTTTCTTTTTCTCTTCCTTTCTTTCTTTCTTGCTTTCTTTCTTTCTTTCTTTCTTTTTCTCTTTCTTTCTTTCTTTCTTGCTTTCTTTTATCTTTTATTTCTTTCTTCCATTATTTCTCTCTTTCTTTCTTTCGTTCATTCTTTCTTTTTTTCACCGCGTACTTCCTCATCTGTGTCGGCCTCTTTTTATTCTTAGTCATCACGACCTTCGAACGCCAACTTGCACTCAGCAACCGGGAGTTTATGACCGAGGCTCTCGTACTATTCCCGAGGTACGCCTTTTCAAAAATGCCGCTTTCGACTGGCCCTCCACGATCCCCGCTAACGTCTCACGGCGCGATTGTCCGGGACCCTTGCGGTTTTCCAAACAGATCTGAAAGCTTTTAGTGTGCGTATCTGCGTCCGCATCGTGCCTATAATGCAGTGACCTAGCGTAACCGTCGATAAAACTGATGTACATATTAACAGCGAAACTGTCATTAGCCGAGGCTTTGGTGTCCGCGATCTGTGTTGCTCGGGCTGTCCCTCTTTGCCTTTCGTTCCTCGCCTTCCATACGCTTTTCTTTCAGCACTTTCGGGCTTGCACTGCGACCTCAATTAACGTAAATTTGTGGTAAAGCTTGTGGACATTATACACGGTCATGTACCACAACGGGCAAATCCCACGGTTCATCTCTGCTCCACTAAAGACGAAGGCATTGGTTAACCGTGCAAACAGCTATGTACCGCAGCGCTCTGTGTGGCCCATTATTCATCATCACAAACGTGTATGTGTCACAGAGATTGGGCAAAACCTACTACACACAACTCTCACTGAAAAGGAACAAGGCAACAGTTATCCCAACAGATGGTGGTGCGTTAGCGTAGCCTTACCACTGTCGCATGGAACTTTGTGGTTATAAAAGGTGGTGGCTCTGCTACCACCCCGAAGCTTCACAAAGAGTGCACAATGAAAAAGCGGTGATACACCATATCCGAAGGACTTGTAATTCGTAGAAAACCTTATGAAATGGAAACCACCATTTTCACTCTTTCTTCAGTGTTGCGAACCGGAGTTGCTTGAGTTCTACGATACCATTACATACTGTCATGATATTTTGACATGATCACTGATGAAAAAACATTTTTCACGCTTACTTTTTTTTGGCATAAGTCGTGGTGAGACCGTATTCACCAACATTTAGCTTTGCTAACTGTGTCATTTCAACGGTTGATTTGTTCGTAAGCTTAGCGCTGTACCTCTTTAGAAAAGTCATGCCATACAACTACTTGATGTGTCACCCTTTAACGATCGCTGCAAATATCGATCTTCATGAGAGCAGGCGCCAACCAGTCGCGATATTAGTAGCATATTTATCGAATTCTCGCAATACTTCTGAACTTCACCCCAGCTTTATAGGTTATGAGCAAAGATAATAGCCGAAATCACCCCATAATTGCTAAATTCACCTTCCATAAAACAATGGAAGCGATACTTTCTAATAGTTGAAAATTTAAGAGAACTGTTCACAGCGTTGGCGCAGACATTTCTCGTCTTGTTCAAAACGTCCACCCGCATCTGATTGCTTTCGCTAAACTCGAATCACTGCTTTTCTCGTTGAATTACAAAACACTGCTAATGGGTGACAAACGCTACGTCTACCATGAGCAACCTCACACTGTGAAGGAAGTATTTTAGCGTTTACCTCGGCCGTAAATCCACCTGGAACACCCCCATACCTCACCCTAATTCTAGCCTGTCACAGTCGCTAGTCTCCTCTAACGCATGCGTTTTTTTTTTCCAAGACGCGACGCTGAGCTTGTTTTATCGTCGAGCAGTAACGTTTTAGTAATAACTGAGACATGGCTAATAAACTATGTAACCGATGCAGAGGTGCTAGATCACTTACCAGGATTTCACTGTTATCGCAAGGACCATACGGGCCCATGAGGGGGTGGTGTTCTGATAGCCATGAATCAAGAATTGCTCGCTGGCCAGGACTGACGCTCCCGAGCTTGAAATTCTCTGGGTCATTCGCAATGCTTGCCCCCATACCTTTCTTGTAGGCGTTGTTATAGGCCTCCATAATGTATCCCAGATTTCACATCTAAACTAAACAACAATCTGAGTGACCTTAGGGAGCGTTACCCAAGAGCGGAGGTGCTTCTTTTTGGAGATTTGAATTTTCCTTATAAATATTGGAGTGGTAGCGTCCCGTAAGCTGTAGGCTGTGAGTCCGCAAGAGATTTCGTACACCTCTGTCTCAACTACAATTTAACCCAACTGGTATCCCATCCAACGCGCGTCACAGAAAGCAATTTTGACATCTTAGATTCATTACTAACTAGTTATCAAGATAGCCTATCATAAAGGCTATATCTACGGCCTAGTAGTGACCACAGGGCAATACACGCGACTTTCTCGTTTCAGCCTACAAAACGCGATTTTGTCACTAAAACAATCCGCCTTTATGACAAAGGCAATTATAGCGCCTTTAATAATGAACTGGCGTCTTTCCTTCCCGAATTCGAACGAATAAGTCAAACGCGCTCTGTTGATGAACACTGGGTTATATATAATGATAAGCCAGACACTCTTGTCGTGAAGTTTGTTTCAAAAACCACGTTCTCTGCAAACCGAAATGAGTCATGCTTTTTCCACACACTTCAGAAATTAAAAAAAAAACAAGAACCGTCTATTTCGATCAACTAAGCAGTCTAAGCCCTATTCTGCATGGGACAAATATTATGCCGCTGAAGATGAACATTTAAGGGCTACACCAAACGCCAAGCACTGTTTTTTTTTTTCATGAGAAGGTACCTAAAATGCTTGCAAACAGCCCTCGCAAATTTTGGCGGGTGCTGAACCCTCAGGAGACGCGCAGAATAAGTATTGTAAAAGCGAATGGTGATGCAGCTGTGTGTTCAGAAAAAAGTTGGTAACGATTTAGAGTACTGGGTACCCTACTTTGGGAGAGCATATGGCCGTCCCGTGGGCGTACATTGCACGCGACATTGAATGTGGGAATATTTTAACGAGGCCTCTTTCTTTGTTTTTACCAACGAAAGGGCATTTTCTGAGCTTTCTTCACCCCTTTTAGATTTGCCTAGCCTAAGTTTCCAAATATTTTTTTTCTACTAGCGGGATCATTTCCATCATAGAGAATGTTAACCTTTCATCGTCTGCAGGCGTGGGGGATATTATCTCAAAACTCTTAATAAACATCAAACATGTGTGTGCCACGTACATAACTTGGTTATTTTCGCAGTCATTACTATGAAGCATTCTGCCCCATTAGTGGGAAGCGTTGAAGGTTGTTCCAGCCTTAAAATCAGGTAACAGAGACTCTCCAATAAATTATTGTCCCGTATCTTTAACAAGTGTCTCCTGTAAAATAATGGAACCTGTCATTTACTCTCATATCATCAACTTTTTAGATTCAATACATTTCTTTCATCTCTGTCAGCATGTATTCTGAAAAGGTTTTTCTTGCGAAACACAGCCGGCCGTTTTCCTTCACGACCTACATTCTAACCTTGGCTGTAACATTCAGACTGATGCAATTTTTCTAGATTCTGCTAAAGCATTCGATACTGTCCCCCACAAACGCCTCATTCTAAAATTATCTCTGTGAAATCTAGACCTCAACGTTCTTGCATAGGTCACATCTTTAGTGACTAACCGCTCCCACTTCGTTATTATGGACAATTATTGTTCTAACCGACTGTCTGTTACGGCAGGTGTCCCGCAGAGGTCTGTCCCAGGACCGCGTCTTTTCCTCATTTTTATTAACGATCTACCAACGCATGTATCGTGTAACTTTCGCACGTTTGCAGATGACTGTGTTATTTACCGTTCAGTAACCTAAACTCATGACACATTAATTGACATATTTGTGGGGTTTAACGTCCCAAAACCACCATATGATTATTAGAGACGCCGTAGTGGAGGGCTCCGGAAATTTCGACCACCTGGGGTTCTTTAAAGTGTACCCAAATCTGAGTACACTGGCCTACATGACACAATACTTCACCATGACCTTAACAACATACAAACATGATGTAATCATTGGCTAGTGATGGCTAATCATTGGCTAATCCTAATAAATGTAAGCTTTTCTTTTATCGCCACCATACCCCCCTTATGTTCACCCTTTCAATCGCTAATATTCCATTAGAATCAGTGCAGTCGTTCAAATACCTCAGTGTCACGTTGTCTCATGACCTTTCTTGTCATCATCTCATCAACTATATCGTTTAAGCTGCTAATAAGTCACTAGGATTTCTTAGATGACACTTACGTCATACTCCACCGCATGTAAAAATGCTTGTTTATAAATCATTAGTCAGATCAACGCTCAAAAATGCATCTCCTATCTCGACCCCCCCCCCCCGTAACCAAATATATACCATAATTGAACTCGAATCAATCCAACATTGGGCTGCCAGGTTCATTCACTCTTCATATTCATATGACATCAGCTCTCCATCTTCGAAGGCAGAATCAGGGTTGGAAACGCTTGCTTCTCGCCGACAGATTGCCGCCTTCTCTCTTTCACATATGTAGTATTTCAGTTCACTGAATCATCCACCGTACATAATGCCCTCTCCACACATGTCTCATCGCACTGGTCATCCGCTTGAAGTCGTACTACCACGTACCAGGACCACAACATTCGAGGCCTCCATTTTTATACGAGCGGCAAAAGACTGGAACGGCCTTTCTCACGCCATTTCTGCCATGACCAACCCATCCATGTTTTCCGAAGCCATTAAAACATCATTGTATAGTTTTATTGAACAACACCCTTTATGTAACTTCCTCTGAAGGGGGACTTTAAATAAACAAAGTGAATTCTTAGTGCGAACATCTCTAGTGCATAATTTGCAACAAGGACAGATACAAAACGTATACACAGGTTGTTTTCAATTGCAGCGATAAAAGAAATTTGTGCTATGAATGTCCGCCAACCCGACGCAATGCCTCCCTTGCTCTGAGATGCGTGAACATCTCAGAATTGTTCTCTGCAAATAACAATTCCGGTAATATCACTCAAACATTCTCGAAAGTCAGCCGTTTCAAGCTATAAGAAGCTGGACATTAGAAGCAGAAAGAATTGATTGCCTGATTTGGGGCATAATATGCTTTGGATACAAATAGAAAGATTCGTATATAAAGGGCCCGGAACGGTCAACGAATGAAGCCGTGCGCGATAATGATGAACAGAAGAAAGTTGGAGAGCCGAAAACTCGAGTGTGATCGTTCTTTTTTTTCTTTTTTTTGCTAATACGGAAGGTCAATATACTCAACAAACCCTTAGGTCGTTTCAAACGCCCCTCCATTTTGCAAGTGCCGAACAAAACAGGCGCCTGAATGATCGAGCCCTTAAAGCGCACGGCGCTTTGAGACGGAACTCATTTGCAAAGGGCGACGGCCCTCTTTGATGCTCAACATGCGCTATATTCTTCAAAGGAAAGTGATATGGATGAAGGAATGTTTGCGATCGTCTCCACTTTTTTCTCGCTCTTCTTTAATGAGTGTCACTTTCCCTGCTGAGAGCGTGGTGTTTCTTCATACTTGCGGCCCTTTCTATATGCAGTAACAAGTTGGGTATGCACTGGTTTTTTGGACATCTCACAAACGCACTTTCATGTTTTTGTTTGTTTGTTTGTTTTTTGCTTGTTAAACAGGATACTTCCGCTTGTTCGCTATTTTCGGTGCCGAGAAATGAGCGTACCAGTTGATTCTAGCAACACTAAGGGTAGACCATCGGGCTTTGTTGCATACTCTATACAGACCGCCTTGAGGTATAAAGCAATTTGTTTGAACAGGGCAATTTTATTCTTTGTACACGTTTTAGTAGTAGAGCCGAAAAGGCTCCGTCAGCCACTAAGAGTGTGCAAATGTTTCTCCTTAATTGAGAAGCATTTAGTCAGTTTCCATTGCGATATATCTATCCGTCCATCCGTCCGTCCGTCCGTCCGTCCGTCCGTCCGTCCGTCCGTCCGTCTGTCTGTCTGTCTGTCTGTCTGTCTGTCTGTCTGTCTGTCTGTCTGTCTGTCTGTCTGTCTGTCTGTCTGTCTGTCTGTCTGTCTGTCTGTCTGTCTGTCTGTCTGTCTGTCTGTCTGTCTGTCTGTCTGTCTGTCTGTCTGTCTGTCTGTCTGTCTGTCTGTCTGTCTGATCACCCCCTTAACTTTGGGTGAATCAAAATTCGTATGGAATTCGTATGGAGTTGTTAACTTCTGTCAAGAAGTTAACAACTCATAACGAGCCCAGACTCCGTAAAAATATGTAACGGCTAGTAAGATGACGTTTGTCTCTGTACATTTCGTCGAAATGTGGCTACTTAAGGGTGAAGTCTGTGCGAGCGAATCAACTGCGCGACAAAGAAGGCAAAGAGCAAACAAAAAAAAGAAATGAAAAGAAATCGACAGACCCCAGGTACCTTGGCAATTGATTTTTTGCGAATACTGCGCACGCAATGTGGTTGTGTATTAATTTTCTTATTCAGAGAAACGTTTTGATGCTGCCCTAAGGATATGTAAAAATGCACGGAATTACAAACGTTAAACAGCTGCATATGTTTGATATCACCAGTTGTTTGCAATTGCGTGACGATGCCAACAGCAACATAGATACTAGCAATACCAGAAGCGGTAAGCTGATATAAAGCGCTGCTGCGCGCGTGAATCGTAGCCCATGAAAACTGCTACATAAATAAACTTCAGCGGATGACACCTGACTACAATTGATTTTAACCCGATCGTGACTGCTGTATCGTTGGAGTAGATGTGTAATTGTTTATAAAATTGGAAAGTCAGCACGGCAACCACAAGTGGCGTTTCAAGAACATTGGGGTCTATTTGAAAAGTAGTTCTGGCGTGGCTCCGTGGTAAAATACTTGATTGCCACGCAGAACGCTAGGATTCGATTCCTGATGAGACAATGACATTTATTCCTTGCATTCATGCGGTGAACGCTGCCGACGTCAGCTTTTTCTTAACATGATTGATTTGTAGGGTTTAACGTCCCAAAACCACCATTTGATTATGAGAGACGCCGTAGTGGAGGGCTCCGGAAATTTTGACCACCTGGGGAGCTTTTTCTTAACACTCAAGCGTCAAACATACCCATGTGTGTTCTCGTCATTTTTGGGTAGATATAAACTGCCACAGACCTGGGGCAGATACCTGCTTACCAGTGGGACATACTTGCTTCCGTGTATGTGCCACTGTTTTTGGATAGTGTCGGACGACGTACGTGACGAGATTGTGGCGATGCTTTCATATATATATATATATATATATATATATATATATATATATATATATATATATATATATATATATATATATATATATAAGGGAAAGAAGTGTATACATAAGGGCTCGTTTTTCCGTGTTTTAACACAATATTAATGAGATATAACAGACAGTAATCGCCAGTAACAGTAACAGACAGCATCGCCTACGTCTCGATGCTCTCATGATCACCCCCTTAACTTGGTGTATTAAAATTCGCATGGAATGGTAATATGGTTTGACAAATATGACTCCCTGGTCATGTCATGGATAATGTCACAATCTCGTCACGTACGTCGTCCGACACTATCCAAAAACAGTGGCACATACCCGGAAGCAAGTATGTCCCACTGGTAAGCAGGTATCTGCCCCAGGTCTGTGGCAGTTTATATCTACCCAAAAATGAAATTGAACTAGTATAGCTGTACATGAGCAACAAGGCCGTACGAAAGTAGGAAGCGAGCAAATGAACAGGCCCTATAATGCAAGGATCTCAAGGTATATGCGACGGCCGTTAGGGGGCATATTTCAAATTTTGCCGACGTAAAGCTAATGGCTTTCGAAGTGCACATGGAGAAGCTGTACACGGCCGCGCAGAAGCGTACGAAAACCATTAAGCTTTCTCGGGAAGCCGTGTCGCACTCCACAAATCACTCCTGTCATTTCTTGTCTGCCGTAGTTAGCGGAGAATACTTTAAAGGTAAATGAAGCTGGATCAATAAGCAAAAAAAAAATTTGTCGAGTGAGGTACTTCCTTTTTGCTCGGAGCACGTGCCGTACTCTTCGCATTATAGCGTCACCCCCGGAAGCTTTTCAGGCCTGCGCGTCACGTGACGTGACGTCGACGACGTCACATTGCGCCGGCCGGCCGGCCGCCCTTCGCTGGGTGGCTGCGCCAGCCGCGAGCGCTTGCCGCGAGCGCCCTTCACGCCTACCGACTCGGGCGAGGTTCCTTGACACCATGTCCGCACGATTTATCAAGGTATCCATTGATTGTATGGTTTAACGCGCCGACGCAACGCAGGCGATGAAGCGCGCCGTAGGGGAGGGCTCAGGATTAATTTTGACTACCTGGGAATCTTTATTGTGTGCCGAAATCTCGTACACACGGGCGTTTTTGCTTTTCGCCTCCATCAGAAATGCGGCCGCCGCAGCCGGGTATCGAAACCGCGCCCTAGTGCTCAGCAGCGCTACGCCTTAGCCACTGAGCCACCGCGGCGGGGGAACTTATCAAGGTATCAAGAAATAATGAATATCGTGAATGGAATAATGCATATTTATTTATCACAGCCAGACGCCGTCTGTACAAATATCACAGTGCACATTGTTCTCGGTCCAGGCAGACGACAGGCAACACAAGATGTTGCCCTTAATGCTGAAAATATGCCAAAAGTACAAAACACAATATCTTGCCACATAAAACTCAGAAAACAAAACAGATTGTAACAGCAAAAACATCCCCGAGCTTTGGAACAGAAAAAGCACACTTTCATTTAAATTGTAGGTTAGAGGAAAACATACCATTCGTTTATCATAGTAGCAGTAGCAACACAAGGTATCAGGTTCAAACACTTGCCAAAAAATACAATACATAAGAACACTGGTGACTAAATTGTGGTCCACAGCATGATAAATGACAGAAAGAAAAGTAATTGTACTGCCACAGGTAGGTGCATGTTCTAGGGAAAAAATCAAACAAAAATCTAAGAAAAAACAAATCACAGTGCACAACATGTCTGTACACAGAGTGCACAAGGAAAGTGTACACAGCTTAGGTACCAAAACGGACTGTACAACTGCTACAGTGGGCACCGAGGCAGTTCGAGTTAAAAAAAAGAAAAAAGTACAGCACCTTTAAAAGCTAACAACTTGTAAAGAGATACAAAACTGGAAACAAGGCTCAAACAAGGGAATGTATTGCTTGAGCCAGGTGGCAATAAGTGCAGCGCTCCTCAGACAGCATCGACAGGTTGTTCAAAATTTCCAACAAGGAACTTACTTTTTGAACTGAGTCTGGTACAACAGCGCTACCAAGGTTCTTGATTGGTGAATCTTGATAGCAGGCAAAGACTTCAAGGTTTGCAAACACGGTCAATGACGCATTCAAACAAGATTCACGATAGTCGATAATGTTCAAAAACATGGAGCACTCTTCTTTATGAATCACAGTCCACTTCGGAGACACTGACACCCCTTGCAGGCGAGCCCTTAGTTCTTCGAGGGACGAAAACCGGTCTCGTTCTTGCTCCGCTTCATATGACGCCAGCGACTCTTCTACAGCACGGGCGAGTTGGGAGGCTTCTTGTCGGCTCCTCTTGGCGTCAGGGGTTTCTCTCGTGCTCTGGTCTCGTACTGATAGGTAGGACGGACAGCCGGGAAATACCGTTGAGACAGATCCAGGACGCAACCGTGGTACTGGGAGTGCAACTTCAATAACTCTCCCTGTCCTTGGATCCGTCTACGATGTCGTCTTCTCAATGCATGAAGCGTCGAAATGATCCGCGCACACCTGCACAAACGTTTCAAGAACGTCTGAGACGCCACTTCTCAAAAGAAAAAAATGCGCTCCCGTTTGCATGACCGTGTTTACAGTCCGTGTAGCTAAAACAAAGTCTACCTACGTTTCGCAAGCATCTAAATAAAAGCGCTGCGCTAAGCGGTACAAGCAACATGAAAGGAAACACGGGAGCGTGATGTCACCGCACTCCACGAAGCGCTTCCACCGAGAGCTTGCAAGAATGGACGACACCACGGCACTGTTAGTGAACAAAGCGCAGCTGACCATCCTTGCTGCGAACGCTGCTGGCGTCAGCGCTTCGCGAGGCCCGGCGGCCACACGCTCAAGTATTTCCCATCATAGGTGATTTCTACCCGAACAAGCAACGACAAGCTAAGAACAGGAGCATCTCAAATTCTTACCTTAGTGCACGAAGTCGGCACGAAGTCCTTCCTAGGAATGGCGCGTAGCCATTGTTTGAGAGCGTCGGCGTCTTTAGGGAAGGAAAACACTTGTATCTTCTTTCCTGTTTTGTAGTTGCCGGTGCATCCGGGTACACAACACTTATTCGGCATTGTCGCATCACTCCAGCATCACGCACGGAAACGAAATTGCCGCAAAACAACAACGGAAAGCAACAAACGTGAAACACCGTCAACACCACGCCGCCGAACCGTCACCACCGCCGCCCGCGCTGCGCTCGCTGCCGCTGCTCCCCGAGAGTCGGCCGGCCGGAAATGACGTCAGATTGCTGGGCGCAGGCCTGAAAAGATTTTCCGGGGGTGACGATTATAGTTGTCAAGAAAAAAAAAACATTAATAGTCTTGTTTCTATGACGCGTATATTTTGAAACTTTGATAAAGTTACAGTTTTGGTTCTCCCCTCTGTGTTAGCAGAAATAACATGTCCAACTTCGCTTGTGCGTTTGTGGTTTAACGTGAAAAATGTATGCGGGCGTTTCGTTGAACTGAACTTAAACTGTTATTGGGCGCTCGTCGGACCCAAACCTCAGCTCAACAACGAAGCATTTTACATCGAATCAAATGTTCCCGGGTTTCCTTCTCTTCGCTCTAATAAAGGCCGTATCGTATATGACTTTGCATGGGCGTGTCAGGATCGATAAGGAAACCGTACGCCTCCGCTGCCATGAACTACATCATAAGCTGTTACTATATAGGTGTTCGTTGGGCCTTGTTACGGCTAAAACCTCACCCGCATGTCGCGGGATATAATCCCGGCTGCGGCGACTGCATTTCCGATGGAGGCGGAAATGGTGTAGGCCCGTGTGCTCAGATTTGGGCGCATGCGTACGTTAAAGAACCCCAGGAGGTCGAAATGTCCGGAACCCTCCACTACGGCGTATCTCATAATCATATGGTGGTTTTGGTACGTTAAACCGCACATATCAAAATCATCATTACGGCTAAACCCTTTTGCACCGATTCATTTCGTAGCAAGCAAAACGTCGACTCCGTTCACAACTTGAGGAATTCTACGCACTTCTTATACTTCAGTGAACAGAGTTGCTCCGAGTAAACGATGAACTGCTTAAACGAACCGATATCGGATATGGGCGATGATGCTAATGCGTTGTGATAGCCGATTCTTAGTGTGTTTATACTTCTCAGAGTACACGACCATACGCCTCGTACCTCGAACAGAAATGGATTTTTCCTACTTTCCCGAATTGAATATTTCCTAAACGCGTCAGTGCCCACGTGCATCGTCTCGTGCCAATTTGTATTGTTTTTCTTAGCGCTGTGAAGGAAGACGCAGATATGGCGTCGTTTACTCTCTTTTCGCCATTACCTTCTCTCTTTCTTCATTTTGATCAACCTCCGTTGAAAGAAAACTTGATGCGGGAGTCTTTTCGTATTGGACGAAGTACGCAAAATGATCGCAGATAAAGAAAAGTATACGATGGCACGGCCGTGTATTCGGCTGGTCGAATAATATGGATATTTCCATATCAGTCGTCTCTACGCTTCTTTGAGACTGCTTGCGTGATGCACAGGTGTGTATATAGTGATATATGTAACGCCCAATGTCTTTCACATCCGGCCCATTTACAACTGGTACAGCCCCAGCTCAAGTGCTGGTCCGCCGTGAAAAATGCGTAGTCCGGTCCCTAAGTGACCGGTTCGCTGAAGGCATGTGTGCACCCACCTACGCACTCACTCGCAGCCCCCATACATACATACATACATACATACATACATACATACATACATACATACATACATACATACATACATACATACATACATACGTACGTACGTACATACATACATACATACATACATACATACATACATACATACATACATACATACATACATACATACATACATACGTACATACATACATACATACATACATACGTACGTACGTACGTACGTACATACATACATACATACATACATACATACATACATACATACATACATACATACATACATACATACATACATACATACATACATACATACGTACGTACGTACGTACGTACGTACGTACGTACATACATACATACATACATACATACATACATACATACATACATACATACATACATACATACATACATACATACTGTCACGTTAAAAAGACAGGAGACGTTTTTTAAGGCGTCCTCACAAAAAAGTCCGAAGAGCGGTCGGCTCAGCGCAGCCAAAAACAGAACAATGGCACGAGGGGAACTGCCACTTCGTCTGCCTCTTTTGCGCTGGCAGATCAAGCGCGCGGCACTGCCCCTCCTCCCTGAAGAGCATCGCCTCGATGCTAAACGAAGCGTGTATCGTAAAAAAAGACATTGTCACAGTGTGTGGTACGGTTTTAACCGCACCACGTGCACAATCTCGGGTCGTAGCTGTCGGCGTCGGGGTGGTTGGCTTCCGTCCGGAAGGACTTCGTAATTGACGTCGCTCACTTGTCGTAGCACTTTGTACGGGCCAAAATACCGACTGAGAAGCTTCTCAGAGAGACCTTTGCAGCGCACAGGGGTCCAAACTAACACCTGGTCACCTGGTTTATAATCGACTTGTCTGTGGCAGCGGTTGTAGCGCTGTGCATCGACGCCTTGTTGTTTCTTGATGTTTACGCGGGCTAGTTGACGTGCTTCCTCGGCTCGTTGCACGAAACACTCAGCATCTTCGTCGAGATCCTCGATGTTGTCAATGTCGCATGGGAGCATTGCGTCCAACATCGTCCTGAACGTCCCGACCGTATAGAAGACGAAACGGAGTGAATCGTGTGGTCTCTTGCGTAGCGGTATTATACGCGAATGTTACGTAAGGCAGTATTTCATCCCACGTCTTGTGCTGTACGTCTATGTACATAGACAGCATATCAGTCATCGTTTTGTTAAACCGCTCGGTCAGTCCATTTGTCTGAGGGTGATACGCTGTTGTCTTGCGATGCGTGGAGTAACTTAACTGAAAAACTTGTTCAAGGAGCCTTGCTGTAAACGCTGTTCCTCGGTCTGTGATGACACAGGATGGAGCACCGTGGCGTAATACAATTCTCTCGATGAAAAACTGAGCAACTTCACAAGCCGTGCTTTTAGGAAGCGCCTTAGTTTCAGCATAGCGGGTTAGATAATCTGTAGCGACGATTATCCACTTGTTGCCGGAAGATGACAAGGGAAACGGACCCAGGAGGTCCATGCCGACTTGATCGAAGGGTGTTCTGGGTGGCTCGATAGGGTGAAGTAATCCCGCAGGCTTAACAGATGGGGATTTTCGGCGCTGGCATTCGCGGCAGGCTTGAACGTACTGTTTAACGCAAGCGGCAAGTTTCGGCCAGTAGTAAGACTTTCGTACCCTAGCGATGGTTCGGGTGATGCCCAGATGGCCCGATGGAGGCTCGTTGTGGCAGGCAAATAGAATTTCCTCACGCAGCTCTGCGGGGACGACCAACAGGTAAGTTTTGTTGCTGGCGGCTGCGTTCTTCTTGTACAACACGCCCTGTCGTAAGCAGAAGGATGACAATCCGCGAGTTATATGCTGGGGCAGTGATACGTTGCGGCCCTCTAGATGTTCAATGATAGGTCGCAATTGAGCATCTGCTCGCTGCCGTAAAGCCAAGTCTGTTACGCTTACGGAGCCAAGGAAAGGGCAGTCCTCTTCGAAGCTCTGAGCGGCAGGCTCAACTGGCGCGCGTGACAACGTGTCCGCATCTTCGTGTGCACGACTGGACTTGTACACGATAGTGACGTCGTACTCCTGCAGACGTAGGCTCCACCTTGCCAGTCGTCCGGAGGGGTCTCTGAGGTTCGCAAGCCAGCACAGCGAGTGATGATCCGTCACTACTCTGAATGGACGGCCGTAAAGGTAAGGTCGAAACTTAGCAATTGCCCACACGACAGCAAGGCACTCCTTCTCCGTGGTACTGTAGTTTGACTCCGGGCGTGTTAGGGTTCGGCTTGCGTAGGCGATAACCTTTTCAATTCCCTCCTGCCGTTGGACGAGTACCGCGCCCAGACCGACGTTACTGGCGTCGGTATGAATTTCTGTTTCGGCTTCCTCGTCGAAATGTCCAAGAACAGGTGGTGATGCCAGGCGAAGCCGAAGCTCTGTGAATGCTGATTCTTGTTCAGCACTCCAAACGAACGGCGTATCGTCTCTAGTGAGTCTAGTTAATGGTTCGGCAATTTTCGAAAAATTGCCTATAAAGCGCCGGTAGTACGCGCATAGACCAAGAAACCGCCGCACACTTTTCTTATCGGCAGGAGTCGGGAAGGCTGCGACAGCGGCGGTTTTCTCAGGGTCAGGACGGACGCCTTCTGCGCTTACGACATGTCCAAGGAACTTTAGTTCTTCGTAACCGAAATGGCATTTTTGCGGCTTTAACGTAAGGTTAGCCGTCCGAATCGCCTCAAGTACCTGTCGTAGTCGCTTCAGATGTTCGGAGAAGCTGGTTGAAAACACGACCACATCATCCAAGTACACAAGGCAGCTTTGCCATTTTAAGTCAGTCAACACAGTGTCCATCATGCGTTGGAAGGTAGCTGGCGCAGAGCAGAGTCCGAACGGTAGCACCCCGAAATTCGTAGAGGCCATCCGGCGTGACAAAGGCGGTTTTTTCACGGTCGCGCTCATCAACCTCAATTTGCCAGTAGCCACTCTTTAAATCCAGGGAAGAAAAATACTTCGCTCGTCGTAGTCGGTCAAGCGAGTCATCAATACGCGGCAGCGGATAAACATCTTTTTTTGTGACGTTGTTGAGCTTTCTGTAATCTACACAGAAGCGAAGCGTACCGTCCTTCTTCTTAACCAGAACGACCGGTGAGGACCAGGGACTGTTCGAAGGCTGGATAACGCCGTCGTCGATCATTTCTTTCACTTGCTGCTTGATAGCTGCGCGTTCTGTCGGCGAGACGCGGTATGGCTGTTGGTGAATAGGTCTTGCGTCGTCGTAAGTGATTATCCTGTGCTGTGTAATTGGCGTCTGACTCACTTTAGACGACTGAGCAAAGCACGCCCTGAATTCAAACAATAGCTCTCGCAAGGCCCTCTGGTTCTCTTCCGGCAGTGCACTGTTCATGTCAACATCTATTACGGTTTGTCCATCGCGGCTACTGTCTTCACAGGCAAAACACTCAATGACGTCCTCCAAGGCTTCAGCGTAGGCGACCGCAGTGCCCCGGAAAAGGTGACGATGCTCATTGGTGAAATTTGTAATCATGACCTCGGCTGTACCGTTCCGAATGTCAATGATGCCTCGTGCCACAGAAATTCCAAGCGCCAGCAGCAGGGAGACGTTGCACTCTGCCACTGTTTCACCGTCACTGGTTCCTTCGGAAGTCACCTGAATTAGGATACTTGCACGAGGTGGTATTGTGACACTGTCGTCGGAAACACGGAGGGCGGTTGTACGGCGGTTGGAGTCCCTTGACGTAGCGTTGACTGTCGAAAAGGAAATGCAGCGTCGCCGTAGGTCGATTACGGCGCCATATTCCCGAAGAAAATCGAGGCCGAGAATTAATTCGCGGGAGCAGTCACGTAGCACGATGGAGCTGACCAAAAACGTGCAGCCTCGTATTTGTAGCCTGGACGTGCACAAACCAACCGGCGTTACAACATGTCCGCCAGCTGTACGTACATGCGATCCTGTCCAAGGCATTATCACTTTCTTCAAGGTACGTGCCAATTGTCCGCTAATAATCGAGTAGTCAGCACCAGTGTCTATTAAGGCAGTTAAATTGCGACCGTCGAGCATCACAGGTATGTCCATTGAAAAGTCGCTCAGCTGGGATACAGGCGCCGGCGTAGTCGAATTTCCGTTGGTCCGATGTCGCGTCGATTGGAGGGCGAGGTCTTCATCACGTCGAGAATCAGCGGCCTCGCCTCGAAAGGTCGCTGGCGTTAGTTTTCCAGGCGGGGGCTCGGAGACCGTCCTTGCGGCCTTCGATTTCCGTTGCCTGAATAAGACGACGACCGCGGTGACGGTGAGCGCGACTGACGCCTGAGTGGGACGTTCTGCCGAGCGATAAAATCTTCAATTTCTGGTGGTCTCTGTCCAAACCGGGGGCGGGGTGAATTGGCAGGAAAACCCTGCAGCCCAAGTCGGCGGTACTGGCAGTCTCGGTAGAGGTGACCCGCTTCACCGCAGTGGTAGCAAAGCGGTCGTCGGTCGGGCATGCGCCATATGTCGGATTTACGCAT
Organism: Rhipicephalus annulatus; assembly: GCA_013436015.1. Taxonomy (NCBI): domain Eukaryota; kingdom Metazoa; phylum Arthropoda; class Arachnida; order Ixodida; family Ixodidae; genus Rhipicephalus; species Rhipicephalus annulatus. The sequence continues at coordinate 3,994 of WOVY01005215.1, read as the reverse complement.
GACGGGTCGAGTGTCTGCAAAATAAGGGACCACCTGTGCGGACTGCAGTGTGGCGTACGGGGTTGCGGCTGGTAGTGGGACTGGTGCAGGTGCGTTGTGTTCGAACGTGTCGGTATAAGTGGTGCGCTGGAAACCACTCACCGGGGATGGTGTCGTGGACGACGGAACGGTGCGTCTCAATACGTCTGCGTAGGTCACCCCTAGAGGTTCACTTGAAGTTGCGAACGCCTGAAGTGGTGCAGCAACCTGCGTTGGTGTCTCGCGACGAGGTGTGCCGAGCGCATGCTGAACTTCGTCACGTATGATGGTGGCGATGCAATTCGTGGAAGGCTGCTGCTGCGCCTGGTTCAGCTGTTGCAGCTGTTGCAGCTCGTCGCGAACAACCGAACGTATCAGCTCGCGAAGCGCTCCCACGTCGGTCGGGAACGAGCCTAGCCCGGTGGTATAGGTAGCATTCACTTGCCGATCGTACTGGTTCCGCTGCTGCAGCGCCTTTTCCATGGCGACGGCTTCAGTGAGGAACTCCGCAAACCGTTCTAGGCGGACTACGAATGAGTCCAGCGAAGAGCTGCTCTTTCACACCTCGCATCAAGTGTCGCAGCTTCTTGTCTTCCGGCATGGTTGGATCGGCGCGAGTGAACAGATGAACCATATCCTCCACGTATGCAGCCACACCTTCATTAGGCATCTGCATGCGGGACTGGAGGGCCCTTTCAGCGCGCTCTCGACGATCGAGACTCGAGTACGTTTCGCGGAGCCTGTGACAGAACTCATGCCACGACGTTAGGAGGCCCTTGCGGTTCTGGAACCATGTGCGAGCACCATCCAGAAGACTAAAGTACACATTCTTGAGCTTCGCTACTTCGTCCCATCCGTTGAAATCCGCTACGTACTCGTACTCAGCCAGCCAATCTTCCACATCTTCATAGAGGCCACCACGGAAGGGACTCGGAACACGTGGTTTTTGCAGCGTGTAATGAGTGGGTGCAGCTGCGGGGTGCAGCGGTTGGAGCAGCGGCGGCTCCAGCGGCAGGGGAAGCGGTGACAGCAACAGTATTCTCCATACCAGTCGACGTACTTGTACTGTGAGGCACAAACTCGGGGGACAGTCCTCGAATCCTCCGACTGAAACGGTGTACCGGCGTAAGCTCTGGGTTTTGGGTCACGTTCCGGCTGCTAGAAGGAGTCTGTTGCATAGGTGAGGTTACCCAGCACCTCCACCATTAAGATGTCACGTTAAAAAGACAGGAGACGTTTTTATTAAGGCGTCCTCACAAAAAAGTCCGAAGAGCGGTCGGCTCAGCGCAGCCAAAAACAGAACAATGGCACGAGGGGAACTGCCACTTCGTCTGCCTCTTTTGCGCTGGCAGATCAAGCGCGCGGCAATACATACATACATACATACATACATACATACATACATACATACATACATACATACATACATACATACGTACATACGTACATACATACATACATACGTACATACGTACGTACGTACGTACGTACATACATACATACGTACATACGTACATACGTACATACATACATACATACATACATACATACATACATACATACATACATACATACATACATACATACATACATACATACGTACGTACGTACATACATACATACATACATACATACATACATACATACATACATACATACATACATACATACATACATACATACATACATACATACATACAGTACATACGTACATACGTACATACGTACATACATACATACATACGTACATACATACATACATACATACGTACGTACGTACGTACATACATACATACATACATACATACATACATACATACATACATACATACATACATACATACATACGTACATACATACATACATACTACATACATACATACATACATACATACATACATACATACATACATACATACATACATACATACATACATACATACATACATAATTCCTACGCCATGGTGCAGCGGTTGCGATGCTCCAATGCTGACCCGAACGTGGCAGCTTAGGTTCCTGGCCGCCCCGCCGCGGTGGTCTAGTGGCTAAGGTACTCGGCTGCTGACCCGCAGGGCGCGGGTTCGAATCCCGGCTGCGGCGGCTGCATTTCCGATGGAGGCGGAAATGTTGTAGGCCCGTGTGCTCAGATTTGGGTGCACGTTAAAGAACCCCAGGTGGTCAAAATTTCCGGAGCCCTCCACTACAACGTCTCTCATAATCATATGGTGGTTTTGGGACGTTAAACCCCACATATCAATCAATCAATTAGGTTCCTGGCCGCGGGAAATCTATTGAGATGGTCGAAATTTCCGGAGCCCTTCTCTATGGCGTCTCTCATAATATCTTGATTTCGGGACTTAAAAGTCAAGATGAAATTATTATTATTATTATTATTATTATTATTATTATTATTATTATTATTATTATTATTATTATTATTATTATTGTTATTATTATTATACTGACATGACGAATAACTGGACGTAACTCTGCAACCACTTTCTTGCAAACTCATCTTTCATCGCAGCGGTCCATGGCGGCCATTATGCATCGACGTTCTGTTTTTACTTCCCTACGTCAACGCATCGAACAAACGCTGTCTCAACGTCACGCGGCCGTATATCGCCGGGTGAATTAAGGAGCTCGTTCTGTCAACCGAGCCCGAGACGAACCGCCGAGAAAAATCAATCGAATAATTGCGCGGGCGGAGAAGTCGAGTTGTGGCGCCGAGTGGTAAAGGCGGCAACCGGAGGAAGCCTTGTTGGGATGTGGCCTCGACCGCCCGGGGCTTCCCTGTGCATTCGTATCGCCGACGGACGTGAATGCGAAAGTAGACGCGGCGCGATAGCGTCCACGATTGATCCGGATGCGAGAATTCTCAGGTGGTATTCCCCATGAAGAGGAAAGCGTGGAAGGGTAGCAAGGAATGGCGCTGTGTGTTACGAAATGGACGCAACAGTGAAAGAAAGAAGATAAAAAGAAAGAAAGAAAGAGAGAAATAAAGAAAGAAGGAAGGAAGGAAGAAAAAAAAGAAAAGAAAGAAGAGATAGGCAAAAAGAGAACGAAAAAGTAAGAAAGATAGAATGAAAAAAGCAAGAGACAAAGGGAGGAACAAAGGTAGAAAAAAAAGAAGGCATTGGTCTGTGTTCGAGTTCTGCATATCAATTGAATAACGGCCTAAAAGATGGTACCGATAAACGCAAGGCAAGAACAATTATTGGTCCTGTGTTTCGCACTTTCGCAAAGTTAAAATGCACACCAACCGAGTCACCCAGCCTGCCACGTCGTTTTCCAGTTCTGTAGCGCATCGTAGAATGTCTCACGTCCCAGTCGTCCGGATGTTGAAACCACCAATGTTGCCTGGGAAGGGGCGTGGGGGGGGGGGGGGGTTTGAAGTTTGCCACTTTAGATCGACGGACGGATGGACGGACACACAGATGGACCGATGAATGGACGGTTAGATAGACATTAAAAACTTCGACACTACAAATTCTTAGGAGAAAGCAAGAAGGGCCAAATCTAAGAACGCTTTTTGGATAAAAACAGGCGAAGGTAGAAGAGTACAGAAGGGACACCAATGAGCGCAATTTTCCTTCTGTTTCACATAAAAAACAGCGCCAAAAACGAGAGACAAGAAAAAGAAGGAGACAGACAGCGGCACTGAACTTACAACAAGATTTATTTGCCAGAACCGCACATATATACTTGGGCAGCTTCTAACAAAAAAAGAAAATACAAAACAAACAATACAGAATCCACCTAACAACCACAACAGGTCATCTTCACAACGCACCATGAGCAGCACGTGTGCTAACGTGCCGAAGGAAATCTATTTCTTTTAATGATAAGCGCAATCGAAGGCCTGCTGACACAGCACCTGCCCAGCCTTTCTATTTCTGAAGCCTCATAAATTTCACGTATCAACTGGTCCCGATGCCGCCTGATGACGGTACAAAGCTGAAAATCAGGGACACAG
>WOVY01005214.1:0-26576 GCA_013436015.1 Rhipicephalus annulatus | reverse complement strand
AAATGCGAACAGTCTAAATACGAATTTACTTTCTTGGAGACTATCGTTTGGAAGTTGTGTCTAAATATAAGTACCTAGGTGTTTTCTTTACGAGCTACCTAACCTGGAACGACCACATTGAATACGTTGGTGCTAAAGCGAGCCGTGTATTGAACTTCCTGAAGCGTAACTTTAAACAGGCCCCACCTAAACTAAAGGAAACGCTCCATCTTTCTAACGTTCGCTCAATTTTAGAGTACGGTTGTGTGGCTTGGGTCCATACACTAAAATATGTACTAATGCGCTAGAAAGGGTTCAGAAACGAGCAGCGCGTTTTGTGTCTGGTAACTATGATTTCACTAACCGCTCTTCGTGCATTCGTAAACATTTGGGTTGGCCTCTCCTGCCAGGACAGGCGCAAATTCTTAAGATTAATCTATTTCATAATATTTATATTAGTAGCACTGGTTAAATAAAGACGTGTACAATAAAGATCCCACTTATATATCCTCTCGCCTAGATCACTCCCGCAAAGTTCGCGAATACCGATGTCGCATAAATACTTACAAAAACTCCTTCTTCCCGAAAACCACACACGAATGGAACAACCTACCAGAATATATTGTATCCACCCCGCCACCCTCATTTAAAATGCTCTGTCACAATTTTTGTTGAAATGAAAGTTGCCAATTTCTGTCTGCATTTCTGTTTGTGTTTACTTTTCCTTGATTGCCTCGTGTTCCCAAGAATGTGTACACACTGTATAAGCTGAGCATGCTTACTTATTTTGTTATCGGTATTCATAACCCTGTATTTCTTCAGTTTTTTGTCTCCTCCCCCCTACTGTAATGCCCAAATTGGGGCGCTGTAGGTTACTCGAATAAATAATAAATAAATATAAATAATAAAATAAACAGTCTAAGTCTGACGACAGACCAGCGTCTGTCGGCCAGTCTGGCGGCAACCGGTGTGAAAATGCGACATGCTGCATTTCGCACCACGATGTTACCCAGAATGCACCGCGTCTGCCTAGCTTCGTGACGAAGGACGCCTGGAGTGCTCAACGTGCATGCGTCAAAGCAACGCTGTGCGGCGCGGGCCTGCGAGTATATGCCATGCAGATCGGCGCCTGGCGTGGCATCGCCGGTAGACGCGACAAAACGTACGCTGGAGCACACGCGCACCGGGTCACATCTAAGTGTACTGGCGCCTTGAGTGTGGGCATGTAGTCATGCTTTTAGATGACACGCATCTCATAACTATTATGTTTGCACCCGTCACATACCTTCGTCATTCATTCGCATGACGTACCACAAATTTTCGCATATACTTATTTAGCGAGACGGCCACAAGCGCATTATGAGCGCAGCATGTAGTCATGTTATTACATGACACGCTTCACGTGATTATCATGCTTGCACCAGCCACATCTCTGCGTTGTCCATTCATGTCCCGTGATACCGAATTCAGTGTATGTGATGCTAGCGAATCAGCTGCGAGGGCATCATCAGTGTGGCTTGTAGTCATAATGTCACATGACGCGCATCTCATGATTATCATGTTTGCATCAGTCACATACCTTAGTCATTCATTCGCATCATGTAACACTAAAATTGGTATATGTGAAGCTAGCGTGACGGCTGCAAGCGCATCATTAGCGTGGCGTGTAGTGATGATTCATGACTTACATGACATGCAAGTTACGATTTCCACGTAAGGGTCTGTCATTTGTATTAACCATGCAATCAAGTCATACCCTACCACTTTTGCAAACATGCCATGTGGACGAGACCACCGCGAGAGCACCAAGACCATGAAGTGTAACTCATGACATTCATGACATGCACGTCATGAATATTCAAACATGCTCGTCAGACAGTCATGTTATGCCATACAAAATTTGGTATCGATATCATAGTCCGAACCGCCAGGAGAGCTACAAGTCATAGGCGGCTAGATAGATAGATACGCTCAAAGTCGCCGAAGTTCTCTAAGAAATGCTTCGCATTTAATACGTCGCCTCTAATTGTAATTACGGCCGATGCATTGATTTTTTTGATATACAATATATTTAGAGGCGATGCACTTGTTTTAAGAATAAGTTTGTGATTGTGTGGTTCTCTATGTCCCACTAAGGGCATAAAGTTGTTTAAGGAGAGGAAGTGGGTATCAGCACCATTTCGTATTCCCCCTTACAGCGTTTTTATACGCAAAGTTTGAGGATATCGCGAATCCTCATCAGCTCCTGTGATAAATGTGGTGCGCTTTGGAAGCGCACGCCTTTGAAAAGCGCCAGTCAAAGAGGGCTGAGCGAGTGCACGCGCACTTGTGCTCTAACGACAACGACAACGTTGAAGAGCGTCGCGCACGAGGACTGAAACTTCCTTCAAACGAAGAGAGTGCAATGATAATACTGATTCTCTTTCGCTGTGTACTACTCTCACAGCTTCAGAACAATCAAGAGCTCTAGCGACATTACAAACATTAGTTCCACCTCATGTGAAGTTCCTGAAGTTAGTCTGGGTCCCGGGACACTGTGGCATACGGTTGAATGAAATGGCCGATTCACTATCTCGAGCCACACTTGATGGCCCTGTGATCTCGGTACTACCAGAATCGGAACACATAGTGTCGATCAGATATAGAAAATTGGCTATTTATACGGATATGATGGAAAATATTACTAAATATACGGACTATCAGCACCTTACATATCCCTGGAAACCTCAGTGGAGTCAATCTAAAAAGTTAGAAGTTATTTTAACCAAATTTCGATGTCGTGTCCCTCCATTAAACTTTTACTTGCACAGAGCTGGTCTGGCGATATCCCCCCCTGTGTCCATTTTGTGAAGAAACGGAAACAATAGAGCATTACTTTATAACATGTAAAAACTATTCATTAATTAGGAAAAGACTTTTAATTGTTCCGTTTCACGCAGTAGGATTAAATTTAACTGCAGATAATGTTCTAGTTTCGGTGCCTTTAGCTTGGGACATTGCCACAGGAGCGTATTCGATGCTGTATGCAATTTCATTCGAGAATCAAAGCGCATGTCATAATAATGCCTGCTTAAATATATTTCTGACGACACTTGTCTAATTTTGAATGAAATTTGCATATTCATTTGATTGTGACCGGGTGAGATAAGCTCGATTGTCTGGTCTACTCAAAATTTCTGTCTTACACTGTAGTATTACCTTACCTTTACTCTTCTTGATTCAATCTTCAATTATTTGTTTAGTTTAATATTCTTTTCTAGTTAATTATTCTTTTCTATTATATCATTAGTTTTTCATTTAGGATAAACCTTTTAGTAGATCTCATATAGGCTACTTCTAGATTTCATGGCCAATCCCCCATAGTGGGTATGTGCCAGTGCGAAGGGGCAACAGCAACAGCAACGAGGACTGCTGGTGCAACAGTAAAAATATAAAAAAAGACGGGGCGAATCACGTGTCCACACGCTGGTGGGCAAGAGTTGGAGACAGATCGTAAGTCGACGAAGAGCAGGACAGTGCGAAGAGGACGTGGCGAGCGAAATGATATCACCAGACCTTCTAGTTCGGTTGAAGATGAACTAGAAGATGATAACCAATTGCAAGGATATTCAGCTTTATGAATCGAGACAATCAAGCTGTTTCCCATTGCGTCTCGGGTCGCAGAAAGCACTCAGAATGTGTATTGGCTAGATTGTAAGACAGAGGATAGCGTTCGCGTGGAGGAAGATGTACAGAGGCTTCTGCTACGGTGTACATGGAGGAAACACCTCGTACTTTTATGGCGGCGTCATAGCCTTGCGTCTATGAATACCATTGAGCATCCGCGTGGCCCGTGGCGGTGCAGACACATGTTTCAGAAAACACATACGAAAGAATCTTGCACAGATTTGTTTTCGCAACGTGCGATATGTCACCTCGAAATCAGCACAGCCTTACGAGGTGGAGGTAAATGATGTCGTACATGACTTCCGTGTCATGATCATCATGTTTGGATGTGTCGTTTACCTTCGTCATCTATTCACGTCACGTGATACCAAATTTAATATAAGTGGAGCTAGCGAAACGGCCGCAAGCATGCTATGAGCATGCTATGTTGTCATGTTGCTACAGGACATGCGTGTCAGGGTTATCATGCTTGCATGTGTCATATATTTCGTCATCCATTGGCGTCACGTAACACCAAATTTTCTATATGTGGAGCTTGCGAAACAGCCACGAGTGCATCATAAAGAGTCCATTAAACTCCAATGTAGCGTGGACGTGCGTACGCAGGACACAGCGACGCTGCGTTAGCAAAACGCGAGCACTCTATAGACAAATTCCACCGTACTTACGTCACGAAAATGCCGTTGCGCTGTCTTGGTAGGCAAAAGACGCTCTGCCTACCGCAGTTTTTGCTGGGTTTTCAAAGGTGTATGTGGTGTTTTCACTCAAGCAACGAGAAAAAAAAACGGTGAGCCGAAGAACTGCGTCAAGGCTGGATGTGAGTCGCGTCTCGATACTTAGTTTTGTTTGTTGGCGCACATCGCAGCCTTCAGTGCTTACAGCTGTCACAAACGCTTATAATATATGGTGTCTCACAGCGTCGTTTTGTTGGCGCACATCGCAGCCTCCAGCACTTACGGTGGTAGTTACGTGCCGGCGTCGCGATAATTTTACCCATAATGTCGACATTGGCCTACCTGTGTTTACAAACACGGAATGGGTCTAAAGTCTGACGCCAGGCGCGATCAGCGTCCATCGGCGCGGACGGCGGCAACCGGCGAAAAATGCGACTTGCTGCATTTCGCGCCGATACGTTACCAGACAACCCTGCAGCTCCTTCTTTTCTTGACGGAAAGACGCTGGACGTGCTGAACCACGCATGCGTCAAAGCAACGCAGCGCGGCGCACGCCTGCCAGTATATGGCAGGGCTGGCGCCTGGCGTGGCAACGCCGGCGTGACGCGACGAAATGACCGCTGGCAAGCACGCGCACCACGTCACGTCGAAATTCATTGGGGCCTTGACTGTGACTTGTAGTCATGTTCTCACATGACACGCATCTCATGGTTATCATGTGTACACCAGTCACATACCTTCGTCATCCATTGTCGTCACGTAATACCAAACTTGGCATATGTGAAGCTAGCAAAACGGCCGCGAGCGCATCATCAGTGTGGCATGTAGTCATGTTGTAATCACGACATACATGTCGTGATTATCAAGTTTGAATGTGTCATTAACCTATGCCGTCCGTTCGCGTCGCGTAATACCGAGTTTGATACATGTGAAGCTAGCGAAACGGCCGCGAGCGCATCATGATCGTATCATGTAGTCATATTGTTACATGACGTGCATCTCTTATTTATCATGTTTGCACCAATATTATACCTTCGACATTCGTTCAGGTTCCGTGTTACCAAGTTTGGTATAAGTGAAGTGATCGAAACGGCCACCAGCACAACATGAGCAAGGTATGTAGTCACGTTGTTACATGACACGCATCTCATGGTTTTCATGTTACGGTCCGTCGCTTGTGTTCGCCATACAATCATGCCTTACCATACCAGTTTTGCAACATGCCATGTGATAGAAACCATCGCAAGAGCTGCAGGACCATGAAAGTGAAGGGCAACGTGTTTGTAGATGTGACTTTGTCCATTGCACGCTTATAAGCGGTCGCGTAGTCCGGTCGTCTTTAGAAAACTTAGCAATGCTCGCGTCGCTTTGCTGGCCTGTGACGCGTAGAGCCATGAACCAAGGATCTTCTCCTCGGGAAAAAGGTCTACTCTCTAGTGTCTCTAACGTTTCGCGTAGAAAGTTGCGTTCGCTCGCAAAATGTTCACATGAACACAGTATATGTACTATAGTCTCGTCAGTGTCGCACGATTCACATCGGGAGCCATATGCCATTCCTATGCTAAAGGAGTACGCCTTCGTAAAAGCTACTCTTAACCACAGGTGGCACAGTAAAGTTTCATCCTGGCGGGAGAGGTCCGATAGAACTTGAAGCTTTCTAGATGGGTCGAATTTGTGTAGGCGGCGGTTCCCGACACTGGGGTCACTCAGCCAAGTTTTCTACATGGTGTTAGCGAACGAGTGAAGGCCACTTCTAGCGTTGGTTCTCGACAATAAAATTGTATTGTCTGGGCGTCTGCGTGGGAGGATCGGGCAGCATTTTCAGCAAGGTCGTTATCGACAATACCGCAATGTCCCGGTAACCACTGGAACACCACGTCTTGTCCTTTCGATGAATCTTCGTGAAGCACCTCTCTTATTTCATTCACTATTTGTTGATGCATCCTTTGTCGTGAATCTGATTGCAAGCTCTGAAGGGATGCCGCGGAGTTACAGAACACCGCCCATTTTTGAGGCTGGGCTTCCGTGATATAAAGTATAGCAGCACGTAAAGCGGCAAGCTCCGCTCTGTGGATGTTGTCCTATAGTACAGTTTGAACTTTATAGTCGCCTGGTACGTCGGAATGACAACAGCACCTGTGGAGCTGTCAGCCGAGACCGATCCATGGGTGTAAATGTGGGTCCTCTGGCCGTATTTTTCGTTGAGTAGCGACAATGTTACCTGTTGTAGGACCACTGTTGAATGACGGCTCTTGTCTGTTATTTCCGGAATAGTGAGGCACACCTGTGGTTGTTGTAGGCACCACGGAGGTGACGCTGGTCTTCTTGCTTGCTGGAGTGAAGCCAAAAGTAAGGCATTCTCTATGAGCAGAAATATTCTTTGAAAACATTGCTTGTGGTCTTTGAAGTGGCAACACTGCAACATGGTGACCAGGAACTCGGCAGAGGTGTCTTATGTGGGCTCTCAAATTGTCAGTGGTGTTGTATGTTTGAATTGGATACTCTCTTGCGGTCATAATTGCCCCGTAGGTTGAGGTGCATCGCGGCAATTCTAAGCACATGCCTAGCGCTTGTCCCTGCAGACTTTCGAGGGTGCGGATGTTCGTTTTGTACGTACTTGCCAGCAACGGCAAGCTGTAGCGCAAAAATCTCAAAAACAGCGCTCTCTATAGCTGCATCATTGACCATATCGATGTGCCCCGAAATTTCCCACTGAGGAACCGCCTTATATGGACAATAAAAGTTAGCCTTCTCTTCAGGTAATTGCTGTGAACACTCCACGAAAGGTCCCTGTCAATAATCGCACCCAGGAAGCGATGGTTTGTTTGGTATAGAATATTTTGTCCATTGATGGTAACGGGGTATTGTGTCATGGCTCTGCGAGTAAACGCAATCAATGCACATTTCTCCGTTAAGACGGAAAGACCTTGCTTGCGGAGATATGAGCATGTCAGGGTGGCAGCCTGCTAGACTCTTGCACGTACTTGTAGACGAGTTACAGCCAAAGTACACAGACAAATATCCTCAGCATATATGGATATGAGGATAGTACTGGGCAAAATTTCATGAAGACCAACCATCACGAGGTTAAATAAAGTGGGACTCAATACGGTGCCCTGAAAGACGCCACGGGAGGTATAGTAATTGGTGCTAGGTCCATCTGCAGTTTATACAAAAAAGGACCTTTTCGTCAAATAATCCTGGATCCATTGGAACATCCGACCACCGAATCCGACAGCTTCCAACGAGTATAGGATGGCTTTATGTATTACGTTATCATAAGCCCCTTTGACGTCGAGGAAGAGTGCCAGTGGTATGCGCTTGAGGCTCTTCTGTTGCTGGATAAATGTGAGATCTGTCACGTTGTGAAGAGATGACCGACCTCGCCGAAAACCCTTCATGCAGTTTGGGTATACGTTGTAGCGCTCGAGGTACCATTCAAGGTGTATATCATCCTTTCCATGGCTTTTCCTACGCAACTTGCGAGGGCAATGGGGCGAAATGATGTCAAATCAAATGGTGACTTTCCTGGTTTGAGTAGTGGCACAAGTCGACTTATCTTCCAATCCTGGGGAACAATGCCCGCCTGCCATGAGTGGTTGTAATATCATAACAACTGTCCCCTGGCCTCCTGTTGAAGGTTGGCTAGAGTGGCGTAGGTGATGCCGTCGGGTCCTGGTGAAGATGATCGTCGGGAAGCCGCCAAAGATGCGTCAAGTTCTTCTATAGTGAAAAGATTGTCCGTTTCAGAGATGCGGGGTTCAGGGATAACACTCTTAACGGTGCCAGCGGACAACACTCATTTGCCACTTCAAGTTGGGTGCGGCCTAAATCTAGGGCTAAAGCCATGAAATGATGTCTTTGTTGGGGAGTCGAGCGCAGGCCACGAATAGCACTCCAGATGCGTGACAACGGCCTTCGGAGATAAAATGATTAGCAGAATGATTTCCAGCGTTCCTGTTGAAGTTTGTCTAAACGTCGTTGGACTTTTTTCTGTATGCGTCGTGCCAGCCTTAAGTTGCATATTGCTTTCGTCCGTCTGTATCTCCTTTTCGCCCTTCGGCGAAGCGCACACAGTTTTTTACAGTTCAACATCGACATCTGAACGCTTGCCGGTGAACGGGTGGAGACAGGAAGCTTCCCTCATTGCCTCTTTGATGACATCCTCCTAGTTCTGGTCAGGGTCTTCATGGCAAGTATTTTTCATGAGTCGCTGAAATTTGGACCAATCAATTCTTCGTATTGTGGTCCTAGGAGAGGAGTTAGCAAGACCGCTTATTCGCATATAAGTTAGAAGGTAGTCACTTCCATGCGTTTTGATGTATGAAAACCAGCGCATTTGCGACCGGAAGTTTCTGGATACCAGAGTCAAATCGAGGCAACTGCTGTACGTAAGGCCCCCAGGTATGTAGGACTGCCATCATTAAAGAAACATAGGTCGTGCTTAGAGGCGAATGACACAAGGTTTTTTTCTTTAGCGTTGATTGTAGAACTACCCCAGATTAAGTGATGTGCTTTGAAGTCTCCAGTTCTAACCCACGGGCCGATAGTTGTTGTCAATATGTCTCGTAGTCGGCCTTGTTCAAACCGTCCGGTTGGTGATATGTAGACAGCAAGGAGTGTGATTTACACTTTTTCCTGTTTAACACGTAAGCAGACATTGATTGTCATCATGTGGTTGAACTGCGCGATGCACATATATGAAATCTGTGCGGATGTAAACAACCACCTTGCTGCGTTCCTCGCACCTTGAAGCAACGAAAGATTCATACCCTGATATTTTAGGAGGTTGTTGCACGTTTGGTTCATATATAACTAATACAGGAATACGATTTATGAATATGTACTGACGGAATGAAGAGCCTGCGGGATCTCAGGCCTCTCACGTTCCACTGCAGTATCGATGCTTGTCCTTGTCGGACCTCGTTGCCGAAGGAGAAAACTGGTCGAGCCATGGTTGCTACTGGAGACTTGCAAATACTGGACTTAGAGCACCAAGTACTTGTAGTGCACTCTGAGCGAACGCAGAACGGGCAGGAGAGCTAAAAGTCGTAGGTGGCAAGATAGATAAAAAGATAGATAGATAGATAGATAGATATATATCGTTGAGCAAGATAGAAAACTGGGCTAGTTGGTGAGCATTCATCGTGGTTAACAGCGCGAAACACCCGGACAGGAGCGAGAGAAGGACACGGTACAGCGCTGACTTTCAACTGAAATTTTTATTGAAAACACGAGAATATATATATAGACAGAACAGAAGACCTCGTGACCAAACCCGCCCCCTCAATCGATAAAATTATACACGGCGACAAGGCTTTGTCATGTGCACGCAATCTTGCCACAAAAATAAAACAAACTTCAAACTATAAGATTCCAATGTCGCCAAGAAAACCGGGCATGAGCGGACGAATGAACTTTAGCCACTATCTAACAAAGATAGTTCATTACCAAGTAAGGCGATAGATGGCTGACTAACGCATTGAGACCCTTTCTTATTTATAAAAATGCCTCCATAATTTCTCTTGAAAGCTTGTTTGGGTGCTTGAAGAGTACTATTGTTTTTTCAAAAAGTGGGTGGCATCCACATTCGCGGCAATGCAAAGACAAATGTGAATGCGCAAATCCTTTCAAGGAGCTGTGGTGTTCCCTTAGCCGTATATTGACACAACGCCCAGTCTGACCAATGTACTCTCGCCCGCATGAAAATGGGGTTGAGTACACGACATTCTGCATGCACGGGAGAAACTTCATAGTATGTTTGATACTACACTGCTGATAAATTCCAGTCTTCCTGCCTTCTATGCGAGTGTTTACTGCCTGGCAAAGTCCCTTAAGCTTCGTTCTGCTTGAAAACCCAACGTTTAATCTGAACTTAGAAGCTACTTTCTTTAATCTGTGCGAAAAAGAATGAACATATGGAATGTAGACAGAACGGCTAAAATCTTTATCTTTCACTCGGGAGGACTGCCCCTTGACCTCACGCAGCAGCTTATCGCAAGTCGTAGAAATGATAGAGTGAGGAAAGCCTGCATCACGCAGCCTCGCCACCTGATAATTAACGCTGTCAAGCATACGATGGGGACAACTCTTGTTGAGGGCGGACCTTATAGCGGAAGTGGCTATACCTCGTTTAATCAATTTCGAGTGCCCTGATCTGAAATCAAGAAGAGACTTCTTTGACCTCGGTTGATAGGTCCAACACACATGTTCCGCTTTGAAAGACAGTCTAAGGTCTAAGAACTGCAACTCCTCCTTTTCAGGAACCTCAATAGTAAACCTAAGACCTTGTCCCTGTTCCTTAAACAACTTCACGACGTCCACAATCGATCTTTGGAAATTTAGCCTATTGACGAAAACCAAATAGTCATCCACATAGCGGAAAATTCTCAAAGCTAATTCACCTAGGTTATCATTTATTTTGCGGTCAACGAAACTTAAAAAGATGCTGCTTAGTACTGGCGCTACGCAGGAACCTATGCACACTCCTGCCCTTTGGATAACTGTCCTTCCTTGCCACTGAACGATCGTGGACTTCAAGTAAAACTCCAAAAGCTCTAGGAAGCTAGCAACCGGTATTTTGCAACTTTCGACGAAGCCTAACTCATTCATTTGTCCCTCGATGGACTGTTGCACGAATTTCAATAACTGTACATGAGGCAGGGAATAATAAAGAAGCTACTAAGTCTTCAAAGCGGAACATGTGTGTTGGACCTATCAACCGAGGTCAAAGAAGTCTCTTCTTGATTTCAGATCAGGGCACTCGAAATTGATTAAACGAGGTATAGCCACTTCCGCTATAAGGTCCGCCCTCAACAAGAGTTGTCCCCATCGTATGCTTGACAGCGTTAATTATCAGGTGGCGAGGCTGCGTGATGCAGGCTTTCCTCACTCTATCATTTCTACGACTTGCGATAAGCTGCTGCGTGAGGTCAAGGGGCAGTCCTCCCGAGTGAAAGATAAAGATTTTAGCCGTTCTGTCTACATTCCATATGTTCATTCTTTTTCGCACAGATTAAAGAAAGTAGCTTCTAAGTTCAGATTAAACGTTGGGTTTTCAAGCAGAACGAAGCTTAAGGGACTTTGCCAGGCAGTAAACACTCGCATAGAAGGCAGGAAGACTGGAATTTATCAGCAGTGTAGTATCAAACATACTATGAAGTTTCTCCCGTGCATGCAGAATGTCGTGTACTCAACCCCATTTTCATGCGGGCGAGAGTACATTGGTCAGACTGGGCGTTGTGTCAATATACGGCTAAGGGAACACCACAGCTCCTTGAAAGGATTTGCGCATTCACATTTGTCTTTGCATTGCCGCGAATGTGGATGCCACCCACTTTTTGAAAAAACAATAGTACTCTTCAAGCACCCAAACAAGCTTTCAAGAGAAATTATGGAGGCATTTTTTATAAATAAGAAAGGGTCTCAATGCGTTAGTCAGCCATCTATCGCCTTACTTGGTAATGAACTATCTTTGTTAGATAGTGGCTAAAGTTCATTCGTCCGCTCATGCCCGGTTTTCTTGGCGACATTGGAATCTTATAGTTTGAAGTTTGTTTTATTTTTGTGGCAAGATTGCGTGCACATGACAAAGCCTTGTCGCCGTGTATAATTTTATCGATTGAGGGGGCGGGTTTGGTCACGAGGTCTTCTGTTCTGTCTATATATATATTCTCGTGTTTTCAATAAAAATTTCAGTTGAAAGTCAGCGCTGTACCGTGTCCTTCTCTCGCTCCTGTCCGGGTGTTTCGCGCTGTTAACCACGATGAATGCTCACCAACTAGCCCAGTTTTCTATCTTGCTCAACGTTATTTCTAGTACAAAGGGCTCTTTTCCATGTTCTAATGACTTCTTGACTAGTCCCGGCTTTTTGACGTCGATGATAGCCGTTTACGTGTGCAAAGCAAGAGTAGCGTCTTGGTATGCCAGGAAGTCGCTATGCCCTCCCGACCTGCAGTCTTTGTGTGGGTGGATGACTCCGTCTGAGGGGCACGCTCGGAGGATGTGCCGCATTTTACGCGCGGAGTGGTGGCAACATGTGAGGGTGTACAAGGATCTTTTAGCGTTTAGCCTGTGCCAAAGAGGCTTCCGAAGCGCGAAGACGGCTTCTCCTGAAGGAGTGGACTAAAGTGTCCTACCACGCCACGGAGTTCTTATGGAGTCAAGTTCGACCTTCGCTACCTAAGAAGAAAGAAGTGAAAGGAACAGGGATTGTGACCATTATCGGGGACCAAGTAGTACCAGACAAGTTTCTACAGGTCCTTCAATTAGGGCCCAAATTCTGTCTCGAGCCGCGTCTGAATCAGCTGGATAAGGTCGTCTTAGCCAGGACAGTGGCTCACCGAGCTGAGGAGGAGGACAGACTAAGGTGTGTGTCTGAATGCGTCGATGTGTTTCAGAAACCGTCGAAGGATTCTAGGTGTTCGAGAAAGTTAGGACCTCTGATTGATTTCTGTGCTAATAGTAATTTGCGCATTCTAGAGTCTGACAAAGAAGGACATTTTGTTATTATTCCGGAAAACTTGTATCTGGAAAAAGCAACCACAGCAATTGATAAGAATTTTCGCGAAGTCTCCGTTGATCCCTCTAAGATTAAATCACGTGCTATGGCTATGATGAATGAGGTTGGATTAACGAAAGTAGCAAACGAAGTCAAGCGAGAAAAAGGGCTCCTTCTGCAGGCCTTCTTCAGTGTAAAGACGCATAAGCAGAACTTTCCTTTCAGGACCATCGTCTCGGAAAGAAGGTCATGGTTAAATGTTATTTCAGAGTACTTGCAGACAAATCTCGCACAGCTTAAGCTGGAGGACCCTTTCGAAGTCGCCAGTTCTAACTGCGTAGTTCAAGTTCTGCAGAAAAATAACCCTGGCGGTTGCTTTGGATTCAGCATAGACATAGAGGATCTTTATTATTCCCTGCCTCATGTACAGTTATTGAAATTCGTGCAACAGTCCATCGAGGGACAAATGAATGAGTTAGGCTTCGTCGAAAGTTGCAAAATACCGGTTGCTAGCTTCCTAGAGCTTTTGGAGTTTTACTTGAAGTCCACGATCGTTCAGTGGCAAGGAAGGACAGTTATCCAAAGGGCAGGAGTGTGCATAGGTTCCTGCGTAGCGCCAGTACTAAGCAGCATCTTTTTAAGTTTCGTTGACCGCAAAATAAATGATAACCTAGGTGAATTAGCTTTGAGAATTTTCCGCTATGTGGATGACTATTTGGTTTTCGTCAATAGGCTAAATTTCCAAAGATCGATTGTGGACGTCGTGAAGTTGTTTAAGGAACAGGGACAAGGTCTTAGGTTTACTATTGAGGTTCCTGAAAAGGAGGAGTTGCAGTTCTTAGACCTTAGACTGTCTTTCAAAGCGGAACATGTGTGTTGGACCTATCAACCGAGGTCAAAGAAGTCTCTTCTTGATTTCAGATCAGGGCACTCGAAATTGATTAAACGAGGTATAGCCACTTCCGCTATAAGGTCCGCCCTCAACAAGAGTTGTCCCCATCGTATGCTTGACAGCGTTAATTATCAGGTGGCGAGGCTGCGTGATGCAGGCTTTCCTCACTCTATCATTTCTACGACTTGCGATAAGCTGCTGCGTGAGGTCAAGGGGCAGTCCTCCCGAGTGAAAGATAAAGATTTTAGCCGTTCTGTCTACATTCCATATGTTCATTCTTTTTCGCACAGATTAAAGAAAGTAGCTTCTAAG
This sequence comes from Rhipicephalus annulatus, assembly GCA_013436015.1. Lineage (NCBI taxonomy): Eukaryota > Metazoa > Arthropoda > Arachnida > Ixodida > Ixodidae > Rhipicephalus > Rhipicephalus annulatus. The sequence goes on along the minus strand of WOVY01005214.1, from coordinate 12,553 downwards.
TTCAGATTAAACGTTGGGTTTTCAAGCAGAACGAAGCTTAAGGGACTTTGCCAGGCAGTAAACACTCGCATAGAAGGCAGGAAGACTGGAATTTATCAGCAGTGTAGTATCAAACATACTATGAAGTTTCTCCCGTGCATGCAGAATGTCGTGTACTCAACCCCATTTTCATGCGGGCGAGAGTACATTGGTCAGACTGGGCGTTGTGTCAATATACGGCTAAGGGAACACCACAGCTCCTTGAAAGGATTTGCGCATTCACATTTGTCTTTGCATTGCCGCGAATGTGGATGCCACCCACTTTTTGAAAAAACAATAGTACTCTTCAAGCACCCAAACAAGCTTTCAAGAGAAATTATGGAGGCATTTTTTATAAATAAGAAAGGGTCTCAATGCGTTAGTCAGCCATCTATCGCCTTACTTGGTAATGAACTATCTTTGTTAGATAGTGGCTAAAGTTCATTCGTCCGCTCATGCCCGGTTTTCTTGGCGACATTGGAATCTTATAGTTTGAAGTTTGTTTTATTTTTGTGGCAAGATTGCGTGCACATGACAAAGCCTTGTCGCCGTGTATAATTTTATCGATTGAGGGGGCGGGTTTGGTCACGAGGTCTTCTGTTCTGTCTATATATATATTCTCGTGTTTTCAATAAAAATTTCAGTTGAAAGTCAGCGCTGTACCGTGTCCTTCTCTCGCTCCTGTCCGGGTGTTTCGCGCTGTTAACCACGATAGATATATATATGCTCACAGTTTTCCGAAGTTCGCAAAGAAATGCTTCGCAATAGTTATATTGTATGGGTGTTACCAGCTACGCACACACTTGTGCATGGTTAAGTGAAGCATCGTCTGTCGGTTATGAGCGGATTTCAGTCACCTCCAATAGCATAATGGCTTGTAGTTTAGCACAGGGCTATGACCCACAGAAAAACTGCATATCGAATAACTTTTTTGCTGCATGTCGCTTGCGAAGGGCTCGAAAACTTTGAAACAAACTGAACCAATAGGTTCGATAGTGCATATATTCAGAATGATCGCATTGTAGCTTATGACACAAATGAAATGGCTTTGCCTCTTTGTAGAGATTCATATCAAAATGTGCTTACAAAAATTGCTTTAAAATACCGACTGCTTTGCCATTTACTAAGAGACGGCAACAAGCTGTCCCGTGTCTTGAGTATGAGCAGGAGCATGAAACCACAAAAATAGCAGTGACTGTGTTTAGGAGTTTGCTTGAAAGATATGAAGGTTTTAACGTTTTAAAACCACCATATGATTATGAGAGACGGCGCAGTGGAGGGTTACGGAAATTTTGACCCCCTGGAGCTCTTTAAAGCGCACCCAAATCTGAGCACATGGTCCTACAGCTTTTCACCTCCATCGGAAATGTAGCCACCACAACAGGGATCGATCCCACGACCTGCGGGTCAGCAGCTGACTACCTTAGCCACTAGACTGCTAAGAAGAATTGTCGATGATTTATAGTGCGATGTACTTACTTCTCTATGGGAGAGCCATAAGCTTGCCATTTGGGTGGCTAATCTGGAGCGACTAGAAGCCCATACAAATTGTGTTTAGAAAAAGTTGTTAACGATTCAGAGTACGAGGTACACTACTATGAGAATGCATAAACCATACCGTGGGCCTCACACCACGCCACGCGTCGAGAGAACGTAGCTGCGTACACCCTGCGTGAATTGTGTGTGTAGAAAAAGATGTTAACAATTCAAAATAGAGGTGCCCGCTTCATATCACGAAACTACGACATCACGTCAAACATAACGCAAATTAAATCAGACCTTCAGCTGCCGTCATTGGATAGCCGTCGCAGTATTGCTCTTCTCTGTCTGTTCCAGAAATATATTACCTCTAATAAACGAACGCGGCTTCAGCTTCAAACACCTCACTCTTTTTCACGCAGATTGCATAATCAGTTCAGCTTCATGCGCATATACGGGTCAACTAATGCATTCAATTCATCACCACTGCCTCGGGCCGTTCGTCTTTGGAATGACCTCCCTGATTGCATAGCCTCCATATCTAATCCCGATACATTTCACCGTCAGCTACTCACTCTGTTCACCATGTGACCCTGTTTTTGTATTCTGAGTGCATTGCGTAACGGTGCTTTATATTCCCCTTGTCTTTTATTTTAAAATGTATCCCTCTGTCGCCATGTTCATATCAACAAGTGCTGTATTCCCTCAAATTTACCCTGCCCTGTATAGCCTAAAATGTGATCTCATTTATATATATGTATAGTTTTTCGTTGTTTTTGCACTGATCCTGCCTGTAAAGTTTACCTGTCTGTACCATTCCGATTCCTCCCCCCCTTACCCAATGCCCTGTTCTGGGGCCTGTAAGGTTTTTTTTTTTAAAGAATTTAGAGTACGGTGTACTCTACTATGAGAGAGCAGAAGGCCGTCTGATGTAAACTAGTGCATGGCCATTCATCAAGAATATGTGTTAAAGAATAGTGGTGAACGGCTTTGAGTACTTGGTACTCTACTATAAGAGAGCGTATAGTCGTCCTGTGGGCCTCATGCGTACGATTGTTTAAGAGAATTTTATTTCCGGATATATCTTACAGAGCTTATGTGCACACAGAAAAATGGACAATGGTGACCAATTCGCGTGTACAATGCAAGCTGTTATAAACAGCGAAAGAACTTAAAGCGCATGCAGTGACGTACAAGGGAAAAATTGGACAACAAAGACAGGACAATCATGACATCGAGATGATTAAACATAAATAAACAGTAGGGCTATATGAACAAACAAGGGGAGGTCATTAACAGTGTAGGGTGATGTTTTGCATTCACCTGTGAGGACAATTTGCTCTCGCGCTCAAGAACAATGTTGCACAAAAAGGACATGTATCTACCGAAGAAAACAAAAATACACACTGTAAAGTCACAGTTGTACAAGCTCTAGCCCACCTCCTCAATAGGGGAAGAAAGGCGTAGACACTCTGTTCTTTTTTACGATAATAATTCGCGTAGACCAGCGTCGGAGGAAAGCTTGCTATCCCAGCAAGACTAGTTCAGCGTTAGGATGCGTAAGCATTGTTTCTTCGGAGATGTAGTAGGGAAACATGGCTCTCGGAGGGCGTCCCCTCAGGTGGGCCAATCCCCTTCGGTTCCATAAGACGAAGGCTCCGATAGCCATTAGGAGTACGACAAAGTTATCCCTGTGGCTAGACTTCCACTGCATACTGGTTTGGAGCATTTGGGTAACCATGCACCAAAAGGTGCGCGCTACTACACATTCATGGAAGACATGGTTCAGTGTTTCGACGCGACCGCATTGCGGGCATGTGGCGGAGGGCGCCACGCCCCACACCGCAAGGCGGTCAGCCGTTGGTAAAGCCTCCCACTCCCTAAGCCAGTTTAGGTCACGGACTTCGGAGGGGAGAGACGTCTTTGTAAGAGTCCAACGTCATTTGATGATTACGGAATCAGCATTTGCTACAATGAAGCCGAACAATGACGAGAACCAAATAGTGTTTTTTTTTGTTTCAACTGCACTTGTGGCACAAGCTTTATTCAGAAAGTTTTGCTTAAAGTAGAAGCTTAGACTGAAAGGGTTAAAGGTGATATCGAACAATAGGGCTGTTTTCTGTTAGGTTCAGAAATTCTTATTCGAAATTCCTGCTTTTTGCGAGAACGCACGCTTGTAAGGACGGGCAACGGCATCACGTTGTTACCTATGGCCCACGACCCCTGCACAGTCGAAGGGTATGGCCACACACAAGTCTTCTACGAGTCTTCTTCGTAATGTAGGGACAGGTACGAGGGTGGAGTTTCTATGCATATTTACGACTACGCGATGCAGTCTTGTCCATCAGGTGTTTCGCACGTAGCGCTGTGGAAAGTGATGGCTGTGCGCGATGAGTGTTTTATATCTACGCAGACGGTGCTTGGCGATTGATGTATACAAGAAAAAATTGCCCGCAGCTTCCCTCGGGGGAACACTGAGGAGGATGCGGAGCATATAATTGGTTAACGGGGTGTTAAAGTGCGACTTACTTGGGTCGATGGCTAAATTGGTTAACGTGGTTGTGAAATGGGGTGTTAAATTGCGACTTACTTGGGTCGATGGCTAAATTGGTTAACGTGGTTGTAGGAGGGGGTGTTAAATGAGTGAACACGTACACACGTATGCGAAAGGGCGGCGCTGGTCGAAGGGACGTCGATCATTGTGTTTGTGGATTCGTTGACATTCATTTCACCGCGACTTCGGACGTCGACGCACCGTACAAACCAACGGACGAGCGGCAACTGAGCGAGCGAGCGCCGACCTTGAGTATATATACAGCGCGACGGCGCATACGCTGTCAGCTGTCGAATGTTCTCGAAGGAGAAGCGCGCGCGCGGCACAGATGGCGACGGCGCGACGGCGCATGCGCTGTCAGCTGTCGAATGTTCTCGAAGGAAAAGCGCGCGCGGCACAGATGGTGGGCGACGGCGCGACGGCGCATGCGCGCGCGTCAGCTGTCGAATGTTCGAGAAGCGGTGCGGACGGCGCACTACAAGGCGCGAGTATAAGATGCTTCCGCATCTAAAAGGTGCAGTTTTGTCTCGGATACAATGACTCAAAGTGATAAATAAATTCAAGCACATACGATTATCTTCCTGATGTGAGCTGCATTTGTGTGAAATAGCTAGTTGCGATAAATGAAGGCAGTATGTTTCCTAGTTCTCACAGCAAGTAAGGGCACAACCTTAGCATTACAATAATTAGCGGAGGGATACGCGCTATTGGACTCTGTGGCCTTCTCTACATTGCCAAAGAAAGTTGTTCACAAGTATATAGCTTCCTTTTATCCTTCCAACGTATACAACTGATGATTTCGTATGTGCGCATGAATTGGATGATGCTTAAATGTTTGAAGAATGTGTGAAATTAAGCAGGAAGGTTGGGGTGACCTTGGTTTAATGGAACATGTTCGGCTGAAAGGCACTGATATAATTGCAAATGAACAGTTTAGTTTCAATGCAACTGATTACAAAATAAAGTTTTATGAAACTTCTTAGTAACATTAAAAACTGTCGCGCTCATTTTAGGCTACACTGTGGAAGAGCCTGGAAAAGTACACTGCAAGGCTGTACAGCAGCGCCGATCGTGTGATGTTTTAGGGGCGAAGCTCCTTATGGCGTGGCTTGTGCATCCCTCGTAGTACGTAACCACCAGTGGCACATACCCGAAATAGGTATAACATTTGAGCTCCAAGGTGGTGCTGGTGAGAGATTTCTTTTGTGCGTTGTTCAACAATAAAAGTAGTGATCAATGTACATGCCAATGACTGCTAATGGGGAATGAGAGACAGAAGCATTCGGCTATTAGTCAACGTGCACGCTGCGATTCCCATTAGCAGCCATTGGCATGTACATTGAGCACTATCTGACAGGAAAAGGTTGCGACGTTATACTCGCTGGGCGTAACCTCCTTGGTTTTAGAAAGGTTTAGCGAGCATTGGGCTGCAGTGCCATGAATACAGTGAACTAGTATATACCATGAACTCCAGGTGGATGAAGGTGGGAAGTAGACCCGAAGCGCAAGTCGTAAGAAAGTGTGCGTGTGCCACCTCTCGTTTAGTCCTTGGAATGTCCGATGAATGGCGGTGCTTCTATATGGGGAATATATGATAAAAAAATGCGAGATGGTGGGACTTGGAGTGTTGAATAGATGGATGAACGGACACACAGACAGATGCATGGATGGACGCATGAACGGACGCAGGGGCGGATGCATGAACGAACGCAGGGACGGCTGCACGAACAGACGCATGGACGGTCACACAGACGGACGCATCGACGGACGAATGCTTCGCCCCACTCTCCATCATTCACTCCGTGGATATGCTGCCATTTTTTTAAAATATCAGGGGAGGTCATGGCTGTAGGTATGAGTGTGGATCCCCTCCACTTGCTCAAGCGCTCGTCCTCGTTTTGTCCTGTTGTGATATCGGTTTGGAGAATAATCACTGCCGCCGTGCCTTCACGCCCAAACTTCAAAATTGTCGTCAGTACAGCTAAACGAATGCCGAAACATTTCTTTGAAATAACGATTGCGGAGATGAACGCATCAAGTTGTGAGTGATACGCACTGTCAGAAACAGTCGAGCTCTCTCCCAATAACTCGGAAACATGTATTCATAGGCGTCACTAACAATCTTCAGGTGCGCTGGTCCACGCGGTTGTGCAGTGTAGCTTACAAGTAGCGCTTAGTTAGTACGTACGCGTAGTACGTTTTTGGAATGCAGCCTTAGTAACACAAAATTCTTGAAGAAGGCAAAAAGAACAATACTTGAAAGGCCCACAAGTATCAACGTTAGGCTAAATAATAACTCAACAGAAGGTATATGATCATCAATAAAGTTTAGAAGCTTAACAGAGACTTAATTAGGATTCGAAGACCGAGAATGACAAAGACATGAAGCCTATGAGTGTGTACGTAGGCTTCAAAGACAGGACAAATGAAATTCAAATTCTCAATTCTAACGCAGACTGATCATACAAAATCTGTAAAACACGTTGAACAGTATAGTTACGAATTCCTAATCCACACATATCCTAAATAATGGATGTTCACGAAGCTCGAAATATCCATGTTCCTTCACATTAAAAAAAAAGGGGGACGGGCGAATGGTAAGTTTACGTTCGAACAGGATCCAAAGTAAATTGCAATTTCACCGACTAGTTTTGAAATGAATAGTTAAAATAGTGTATTTTACATATAATTAAAAAGAAGAATCCTTTAAGGCTTAATCCAGGTAGTCTGCACAATATATTTAACCCTTACCGCCGGATACAGAAAAACTTCGAGCAAGTAAGTCACGAAATGCGTGACACTTTTATCGCCGGCTGCCAAGCACTCACGCGGCATGTTGCTTTCAGCATGAAACATCTAGCGCAATCAAGTCCAAGGTATTTGTGTTAAAACCAATTGTTTTGGAGCTCATGGAAGAGAGCGTGAAGGGCGTCCAACAACTCTCACTTCTTCGTCTTTTCTCGTCTAGTTTACGTAAGTTATATCTTCAATGAATTTGTTTATTTGATGTGTGCGCCCTTAAGAGGTGGTACGCAACATGATACGTAGATCTAAAGTACGTATTCAATTGCTGGTTTCTCACTTCTTCGGCATGTGGAGAATGCGCGACATACGCAAAAGTATGCACTATAGTTAAGTTTCAGATACTTTAACTCCGTAATCATTTAAAGGTTGCCACCTAAAGCTGTAAAATTGAAACAATTTGTTTTTCTGCTCAGCAGCTTTAGAATTCAGGCAATAAAAGGTTAAGAATGGGAGATTTTGCTAATCCGCAAGCACATGCACTTATCTGCTATTCATATTCGCCGTACCTGTGGCAACAGCGGCGTTGCTTCAAGGGGGAAACGAAGTCCTAGTTGCGTAGACTGGGGCTCGTCTATTACCCATGCCTATTCGCTATTTAAATGAACATGAGAGGGCGCATGCCGAGTTGCAGCATATATGGTTGATTCACGGAGGCCATCGCGTCCGTTGTCACTAACACAAATAGTGCGTTTTATGCAGTGTGATTACAGTTCGCGCTGCTTTGTAGAAGGGGAGTGGGTTGTTGACGCGGAGCGTCTTATTTTTGTGGGCACTAGTGGTCCAGCAAGCGCGAGCGGCGTTCTTGAAGCGGTCGCGCTGGTGTGTATTGCACAAGGCGCACCGCGTCTCTGCGAAATTTGTTTACATACTTCGGGCGCGCAGCGAGATGTAGTCACTAGATACAATGGTCATTTAATAGGCTCGATTTAACAAGTTAACACTGATGCATCACATGGAAAAAAGAAATCCGTTTGGCCATCATTTTCTCTTCACGGGCGGCACCATCCTACCGTGCTTCTACGGTATACGACTGGCGCTTGGACTGTTTGGGACCTCAGTACGCAGCTTCCCTATATTGCCGCTAGGTGCCGCATAAATATTGTTGCGGGGTTACGGTTATCTATACGCGCTGGTTTCGCGAGGAAGAGGACGATGACGTGTGTGTGTTTGAAAATACAACAGCCGCTGGACTATTGTTCCATATTTCAAGCAGAGCTTTTAGGAACTATTCTAGCCCTTAGACGGCTTTCATTAAATGATCTCGACGATCGGTATAGTTACTGATGTATAGTTACCTCATTATCCTGGCGCCACTGGCCAAGCAGTACACCTATATAACGTCCAAGACGGTGCAAACAGTTGCCTCGGCCGGGACGACAATAGAGAGGTCATTCGCAGAGGCGAACATTGCCACAGGGGGCCCGCCTGGCGGAATGGGAATTCTACAAATGCTGGCATCTTTAAAATGCTGGTCAATAGCGGCTCGAATGCAAGCACGTAGAGAGCAGGCGAAAGTGGATTGCCCTGCCTGAACCACGGCACACCGAAACGCTCCGAGGCGTGATATTTTATGACAACAGCAGAACTAAGACGAAAATAGAGAGCCCGGACCATGCTGATGAACTTGGCACCGAACTTGACTGAAAAGACTGCCTGCTTTAAAACTTTAAAATGTACTTATGACTGATAATATCAAACGCCCTTGTTGGACCAAAAGAACAAAAAACTCCACGCATAATGCTTGAGTTCGGCCATTCTATGAGATCCCTTATAGCGAAGTCATGAAGCTGACAAGATCCACCTTAGACACAACAAGCCTGGTATGAAACCCACCACAGTACTAAGCAATGGAGTGAATCGAACAGACAGACACTAAGCTGTGAGCTTAGTCACAGTTTAGAAGGGTGATGGGCCGCAGGCTCTCAGGTCAGTGCGTCTCGTCTCATCCTTGCATAGGGGAGTGATCCAACCCTCCCTTTGAGTTGCTGACAGCGTCCCGTCATGGAGAAGCCTGTTTGCCAAAAATGGCAAAAGGCCCCCCCAAAACTTTCCAAAACTTTACTTAAACTCGGCTGTTAAATCACCCGAAACTGGGCTACGATTATGGTTCATGAATTTATGAGCTGTGAACACTTCCTTTCGACATGAATATTGTCAGAAATATCGAAATCCTCGTAAGTCTTAGTGAAAGGAATCGAGCACGGAGTGAGAGGCGGTTCAGCGTAAAGATTCCTGTAGAAACTACGTTGCCATCTCTAATTCCCTGTCCTGCGTTTCCACTAAACAGCCTGTGCCTCAATCAACCAAAGAAGGTTATGGCTGAGCTATACTCTAGCTAAATGCCCACGAAAAACAATTCTGCTACACCAAGCCTCTATTTCCCACTGCTCTGCGCGTGCTAAGGCTCGCAAGTGGTCCCCCGTGCCGCTGCAGCAGTACTTTATACTCCTTGCGCAAGTGAAGTAAGAGCCGCGGTTACTCCCAGGCCACAGGACACGGCTTTGAGAGCAGGAGAAGTTGAGTAAGAGACCAGTTTGATCCCAGCGCGCTCCTCCCACGCCCACCTCTTGCCCCACTCCCCTGAAGCGCTCCGCAAACTCTGGCTTCACTGCGTCCCATTCGCTACCACCTAAGTCCTGATCACCAAGGAGCGATCTTATGAGAAGCCCCTGCTACATCTTTTGTAGCGTCCTTATCTTTTAGGGAGCCGCGGGCCTAGACTACATGGTATCTTGCCCAAGGGCACATAGCTGGAGTCGGCGAATCTCAAGGCAAGGAGGGTATGGTCACTCACGGTGAAGAACACAGCCAGCTAGAGTGCAGGCAAGGAGAAAGTGAAGGCGAGACGTAAAAGCAATCGGTCATCGACCGGCTCTCTCTCCCCGTCTAAGTCACTCCTGAGGAAGAGGCGAGGAGACCTCCAAGTATCGGCCAGTCACAGCTCGTTCACGAGCTCTCCAACTTCCGCCGACCGTTTCGATCTCTACACTTCGGAGTTCCTCTGAAAGAAACGCGACCCGCTTGTTCTAAAACAACATTGAAGTCAGCCACTAGAATGACACGAGATGGGCCAACTAGATAGGATTCTAAAGAACTAAAGAAATCCTTCTGTTGCCGACCCTTCACTGTAGCGAAAACTTTCTCGATCTTAATGCCAGAATCGAGATCTATCGACAGAGAACGGCCATTCGAATCCTTGGCTTAGCATAGCACAGAAACGGTGAATCGAATCGGAATTAAGATGACAGTGACTCGCCGGCAATTTGCGCCGCCGTAAGTCCAGTAGGATTTGGTGCCCAACGTTCTTTCGAAGTTCTTGATAGGTCCTAATCTAGACACGAAAGTTTCCTGCAAAACGAAAGTATCTATCTGGCGACATCGAGCTAAGTGAATAACCTCGGCCTGTTTCGCACTCTGGTGATACCTAGACAGAGAAAGGTAGCTATAGTAAGAGAAGCCATCGTGAAAAAAAAGGAAACCACACAGAACTAGAAAAGACTAGAAGTAAAGACCAGAAAGACAGAACAGCTGGTAATTGGGAGTACCAGCGGTTGTACAGCTACCAAACCTAGCTGCGATTGAGAACCCCCCTCGGAGAGGTAGTCCTCATTTGTGGAAGAGTACCTTGTGTACGACAGCAGTGAACATTTGCAGCCGCCCGGCCCACAGTTCTGATAATGACGGTTGTTCGACTCACCCGGTGCACTCTCCGGTCAACAAGACACACCCCTCGTCGGACTCCGCCTCTGCAGCGCGCTTGACTTCCGGGAGGGCCTCATCAGAGCAGCCAGGGTTGCCGCAAAAGATTGTGAAAGATTATTGAAGTGTTTTCAAGGCGACCAGGCTGATGGGATTACGAGAATTCTTGATGCACCGAACGTCGTTACCAGAACATTTTCTGGCGTCTCCTGGCAATGGCTGTTGACTGGATTTATGGCATCAGCTGTGGCACTCGATAGCGTTCTGGTGAGTGGTCAGTTCATGCGCACCTGGAATAACAGGAGTATTCGACTTATTGCCATATCGACGGGTGACTCATTATCTTCGCCAAAACCATGGAAAGGCCCATATTCACTAGTGGCACCAGGTTTCTTGACAACTTTTTTCTAAAAACACGTTTTTGAAATTAGACTAAGCTCCTCTGTGATAATCAGCAATGGGTTTTTTTCGCAAGCGACTTCACACTTTTATTTTAAATTTCAGAATAAACTGAGTGTACATTGCAAAATGGCTCTGAACTATCACAACAAATTTCGTCCTTTTCGCATGGTGAACGATGAATTACAGTCTCGCTGAGTTCGGCTGCATAAACAGTACGGGAGTTTTGCTATGTCTATGTTTTCACCTCGTCTGAGGTCCAAAAAAAAAAGGGTCCAGAGCACACTGGGCGTGTGTACTTATAGTTAGGTGGAAGTTAGGGATCGATCCCCAGGGGGTTCGTTTCCGGAGCCCTTCACTATGGCATAGGCTTAGAATAATGTGATGGTTTTGAGACTTTAAAATGAAATGACCATTATCTTACTATTATGATTATTAATATTATTATTATTGTTATTAATAATAATAATAATATTATTAAGAACAACATTGACCAGACCTGCTGCAAGTCTTGAGGTCCACTTCCTTCTTGTGCTATTCAGAACTCATGACTTCGTACGTTCACATGAACTGCACCACACTTCAAAAACGAATAAAGTGTGCAATTAAGCAGTGCGGTTTGAGTAGTCTGGGTTCAATTACTCCTAAACATAAAGGCATGTGCAATAAAACTGTGCAGTTAGCGTGCTCTTGTTCAATATTATTGAATAGTGACAAATGCGTTGGGTATATCGCATACAAACTGTTAGGCACTGTTGCGTTCAGGATCCGCCCAAACCGCGCGAGTGGTGTGCGGCCATGCCCAATGTCCAGAAGTACAGTCGTGGGACCATGGCTTCATTCTCAGTATCAGGTGAAGACAACTACGAGTGTGCAACTTGCTTCACCGCTCGCTCAGGTTTTGCTCGGTTGTGATAATAGAGTAAAAAATAAACACTGACGCCGTCGCTTCCGATGAATCTTCGAATTGTTTTACAGCGCAGCTACATTGTTAGCAAGAGGTTCTTTCTAATAACAGAAGGGGCGGATGAGTGCATCTATTTGGGAGCGATAGGTGCCCACAGGGGCCAGCAAACTCTATTCCGATAATTTTAGAATATGTCATGATAGGTATCGCTGTAAAGCTTTAGGGCCACTGGACCACGCACTCACGTGGTCCAGTAGCCTACATTGAACGCGATCGCCCATGAGTTTTATACAACATCGGTTCCTTGAAATTTCGGTAGAGGTTAAGCGAAAACGTCAAGCCTGCGCGGACTGCCCAGCACTCGCAGCGAAAGCTAGGAGAGTGGCCTTTCAGTGCCTTTTTCAAAGCACTCTTTAGGTAACTGCTACAATCACACTTGCAGGGGTAACTACTCCGCCTAAATAATAATAACTTTGTGTAGTAGACAAGCATTTACTATGCTATCCTTCGTCATTCTTTGAAGAAGTGTGGGTATCCCTATGCACTTGTTGGAATTTTTGTGAAATTTCATGCAGTGGCTGACGACAATGAAGAATTAGCCTGGAGTGTTAGGAGAAAGAAGAAGCAAAAAACAAGTTATGTAGTTATGTTCATGAAATAAAATTATTGCGCCTTTAAATTCTGTTTTATAT